>JABMCL010002039.1:252500-262500 GCA_018857735.1 Alviniconcha marisindica
CGTTCGCCAGGGATTTACCTGTTGAATTAGTCAATAGAACCCTGCCGCTCACCCCTCAAATTATAGATATTACTTCAAACCCCCCAGATATCGCGGACACTCCCACCATCGATCCACTGTAGGAGAGGAATGGACGAAGAAAGAAAGCTTGATAGGACGAGATGGAGCAACGGTATCAGACAGACCTGATCAGAGACTTGGCAGCGGTCCGTCAGACAACTCTGATCAGAGATCAAGCTTCGATCAGTCAGACACATTTTTATCAAGGTCGAGCTGCGGTATCAAACAAATCTTGTCAGAGATCGAGCTACGGTCAGTCAGACAAATCTGACAGAGATCGAGCTACGGTCAGTCAGACAAATCTGACAGAGATCGAGCTACGGTCAGTCAAACAAACTTGACAGAGATCGAGCTATGGTCAGTCAAACCAATCTTATTGGAGATCGAGCTACGGTCAGTCAGACAAATCTGACAGAGATCGAGCTACAGTCAGTCAGACAAATCTGATCAGAGAATGGGCTACCGTCAGTCAAACAAAAATGTCTCAAGTATTACATTGAGGTAACGTCCAGTGAACGGAGATACTAGCTTATAGGTTTTCCCGACCGTTTAGATGCCATCTTGAAACAGAACTGAAATGCTTGATCGGTTCAGGATATTTAGCACATAGTTAAAGAAACTAGCCGTCTCAGCCATCACATATACTCACACTCTCTTACACTGACAGAAACACACCTGGCTGTATTACACACACACACACACACGCACACACGCACATACACACACACACACACACACACACACACACACACACACACACACACACACACACACACACACACACACACACACACACACACACACACACACACACACACACACACACACACACACACACACACACACACACACACACACACACACACACACACACACACACAACACACACACACACACACACACACACACACACACACACACACACACGTACCGGCTGTAGCAACCCTGTTATTATTATGTATTCAGTTTATGTACTAACTCTGTCAACCACTTCCCCTGTTATCATTCGCCCTGATATAACCGCAAAGGTTGACTGGGCGTAAAACACCAAGTTACTTACTTACTTGCTTACTTACTTGCTTGCTTGCTTACTTGCTTACTTGCTTACTTGCTTACTTACTTACTTACTTACTTACTTACTTGCTTGCTTGCTTGCTTGCTTGCTTGCTTGCTTGCTTGCTTGCTTACTTACTTACTTACTTACTTACTTACTTACTTACTTACTTATGCAAACAGGTTTTGGGTCACCTCTTCTTTTCCTAAAATCAATACGCATCTCTTTCGTTTTTGAAACATTCAGATACAGATAATTATCATCACACGCTTTGACAAAACTGTTTATCTCCTCAATATACACAGAGCCATCATGGTTCTTTGTCTTTCCGGTGATTTCTGAATCACCTGCAAATTTAATCATTGGACATGACCTATCAGTAATAATAATAATAGATAACTTTTGTATAGCGCTATTCTCTGGTGTACCCAAACTCACTGCGCTTTACAACATTCTCCAACATTTTCACAAACGTAATACATATAATTATGACAACTAACAATGTATAATATAAAGTACATGTGCCATATGAGAAGCAGCAATATATAAAGAAAATGAATCATTATATTACTACCTACCCCTAATTCCATCTCTCCCTAGTAGACCTACTTCCCTTTAAAAAAAATCGCCCTGATATAACCGTACTGGCTGACTGGGCATAAAATACCAAGTTACTTACTTACCTTTAAAGAAAAGAAAAATCAAAGGAAAAAAACAACCTAGCTCAACCAAAAATAGATATGTGGTTTAGCTCTCCATCTCATTTTTCATCGTTTATCGCCGTTTAACTGTTGTTTAAGTGTCATTTTATAGCTTGATAAAGGGGATTACCCCGAAAATTTTGCAGGTTGTGTTTTGTCCTAATAAGTGTCGTTCTTTTGAACCTTGTATGTGTTTGGATCTTACCGTTAAAGAAACAAACTGAGGTTATGCGAGAGTTACGACTCGGGTGTCCGCGTGTTTGATATATTGTACAGTGCTATGAGCCTCGGATTTCTGCGAGTAAAGGAGCCGTTCGACATGATTCATTATTGTCATGAGGTTTATGGCAAACATGAGGTTTATGGCAAACATGAGGTTTATGGCAAACATGAGGTTTCTGGTTTCTGATTCATTATTGTCATGAGGTGTATGGCAAACATGAGGTTTATGGTTTCTGATTCATTATTGTCATGACGTTTATGGCAAACATGAGGTTTATGGTTTCTGATTCATTATTGTCATGAGGTTTATGGCAAACATGAGGTTTATGGTTTCTGATTCATTATTGTCATGAGGTTTATGGCAAACACCCAGTGATGAACAATACATCAGGCTAGAAAAGTAGTGATCAAAGGCTTTCAGGTCACGGATTTTAATAGAGTGATATTTCGTTTTGGTGTTGTGTCCAGAGATGCCGACTTTCTGGCCTAAAGTGACACCACATTACCCGTGAAAAAAGTCCTGTTCTTGGCCAAGTCTGGCGCCGTGAGGTAGCAAAAAGGTATGAAGCAGAGATGAGCACTAGAGTTTTGAAAAACTGATCAAAGCACACACAAAAGTTAAAAAGAACGCTTCTTTCATGGGATAATCAATTACTTGAGAGAGACAGAGAGACAGACAGACACACAGACAGAGACACAGAGAGACAGACAGACACACACACAGACAGAGACACAAAGAGAGGGGGGAGGAAGGAGGGAGGGAGACAGAGGAAGAGAGAGGAGGGGAGAAAAGGGGAGAAAGGGGGGGGGGGGGGCGGGAGAGAACGAGAGAGAGAGGAGGGGAAGGGAAAGAGGAAGTGAGAGAGAGAGAGGGTTGGAGAGAGAGAGAGAGGGTTGGAGAGAGAGAGAGAGAGAGAGAGAGAGAGAGAGAGAGAGAGACGGAGGGGGGAGGAGAGAGGGGGGAAGGAGAGAGAGGGGGGATCAGGGGGAGGAGAGAGGGAGAGAGAGACTCAGTAGGGATCAAATACGCCTTGCTCGGACTGCCATCTGGTGTGACTCTAAATCCACACAATGAGAAAAGGTGACTCACAAATAGCCCTCCTAGATTAACTTCCATCTCATATCTTCCGGTACTGAAAACGGCAGCTGGACGGTCCAGTGTCAGAGTGACGGTTCCTGAAAGAATGAATGATATCGTGCCAGAAAGATTTAAAGACTACGGCTACATTCAGACGAATTGCTGTTGTTTCTGCGCCGTAGTCGCGACACACTGGCGGGTGAGAAACGGAAGACCACATCTCCCGACCTTCTGAAAGAGGACCCCAACAGAGAAAGTCATCATTCCCATTGCTGTCCTTCGCTCGGCGTCTTTTGTTCGTTGCCACGCGCAGCCCTCGGTCACAAATTGGTGGTTTGCAATGTGTGGCGAGACTGAACGAGAGATCGGAGACGAGACGGAAGCAGTCGTGTATCTTCGTGTATGGTGGATTAAAGGATTGCATGGCCTGCACTGTCTTGCGTGTTTGTACACTACCGAGATGGTTCCGTTTCGTCCAATGACTGCACAATCGCATTCTTCGTGTGCCCTCCGTCGAAACAAAAACCTTTGGGCAGACAAGATCCAAACACAAACAGGTTCAAACGAACGCTTATTTTTTTAACACGGACACACAGTACGCAAATTTTCGGGGAATCCCCTTTATCAAGCCACAAAACGACACTTAAACAACAGATAAATGGTCAAAAACGAAGAAAAATACTAATTTTGTTTTGTTTTAGTTTGTACAGCTTGTTCGGTGCTTGGAAGAATGCCAACAATCTTCCAAGCACCAAACAAGCTGTACAAACTAAAACAAAACAAAATTAGTATTTTTCTTTCATTTTTCATCGTTTTTGGCCGTTTTTCTGTTGTCTAAGTGTCGTTTTGTGGCTTGATAAAGGGGATTTCCCCGAAAATGTGTATACTGTGTGTCCGTGTTAAAATAAATAAGCGTTTGTCTGAACCTTTTTGTGTTTGGATCTTGTTTTAGAACGCTAGCAGTCATTCTGTTTCAGATTTTGTTTTTTCTTTGGGCAGACAGCCTTTTCATATGCTGGTGCTGTGATCGGGAACAAACATCCACAATGATAACATCAGGACCTCACAGTCAGAAACCTCATTCCTGCCCTCACAGCCTATTTCTTAGGCCTGCACTACTAAAGTTCGAAAAATTATATCCTGTTTCTCACGCACGTCGCAGCGTGAGTAAACTGTGACTATTTTCTGTGCCCATTTAGTGTTATTTCCCGTCAATGTTATTAGGTGTTATTGGGTATGGTCACTGTGACTGTATTTTCTGTGCCCATTTAGTGTTATTTCCCGTCAATGTTATTAGGTGTTATTGGGTAGGTCACTGTGACTGTATTTTCTGTGCCCATTTAGTGTTATTTTCCGTCAATGTTATTAGGTGTTGTTGGGTATGGTCACTGTGACTGTATTTTCTGTGCCCATTTAGTGTTATTTTCAGTCCGTGTTATTAGGTGTTGTTGGGTAGGGTCACGTGCTTTGTTGTCGTCGTGGACGTTGTCCTTGTGCTGCTGTGAAACGTTTCGAGCCCACAGGAGCGGGCGCTCTAGAAATCTACTCAGGTTTTGTTGACGCGAACGTCTCTGTCTCTGTCTGTCTGTCTCTATCTCTCTCTGTTTCTCTCTGTCTGTCTGTCTGTCTGTCTGTCTGTCTGTCTGTCTGTCTGTCTCTCTCTCTCTCTCTCTCTCTCTCTCTCCCTCTCTCTCTCTCTCTCTCTCTCTCTCTCTCTCTCTCTCTCTCTCTCTCTCTCTCTCTCTCTCTCTCTCTCTCTCTCTCTCTCTCTCTCTCTCTCTCTGTGTTAGGTGGTGCCAAGTACACTCATCACACATTCACTCCGATCATAAAACATTATTAAATTACAACAACAGCAAATAAACATCAGGTAAAAAGTAAAAGACAAAGACAAAGCGGCCTCCAGTGTCGTCTGCTTGTCTGTTGACTAAAAAGGGAAAGTTCTGATGAAAGGAAGAACATCGGCAAAGTTTAATCTACAGATTTGTTTAACTTGAGTATGAAATGTACGCGCCTAGTGGTCATTTAAGAAAGGGCGCTCTAAGACCCCACTATTATTATTATTATATAATCTCGCTCACAGAAACGGACAGCCGCGCGTACAAACAAGTCGTAAAAGAACTCGACTTCTCAAAACTGCTCGAGAGCAGAGAATAGCGCTATATAAAAGCTATGAATACTACTACTACTACCATTTTAACACAAGATCCTCGAATTTAATGTTTTTCCCAATCTCTTTTGCCTTTTGGAGAAAGGCCGGCTTTCTTGGACAAAACATTAAATTCGAGGATCTTGTGTTAAAATGGTAGTAGTAGTAGTAGTATTCATAGCTTTTATATAGCGCTATTCTCTGCTCTCGAGCAGACTCAATGCGCACATGTCGCATGTGCATTTGAATGAGTGACTGTATCCTTTTTATAGCGCGTATATTAATATCCACGGAAGTGGTGTATGGTAGCATCTGTGGTTGTTGCATGCTGGTGCCATGTGAAATGCCGTTTCGGCGCAAGTTCTGTGTACACCATTCAACCATACACCAGGTTACAGTGTCACTTCATTCAAAGCCACATATGTAGGGTGTATGCGTGTTTAGCTGTAACCTGCCACCTGTACTTTTGGCAGAATGACCGGGATCTTTTACGTGCTACTGCAGTAACACGGGGGTGGAACGGATACCGAAATAAGAGTCAGCACAGAAAGCTTACCCTGGAGAAGAAAACTCTCCCGCCGTTCATGCAGCGATTCGAACCCGCGACCTTTCAATCACGAGTCCGGCGCTCTAGAGACATGTTCCGTTGATTTGGTTCTGATTTTAAGGTCCTCTTGCTACATTACCGTTTAAAGGGGCACGACTGTTCGAAGCATTGTCAAGTGTCACAGCTGGCCTAAGTGTTTCTTACCTGCGACCTCATAAATCTTATTCCTTGAGCGACATGAGCACGCAACGTTGATGCCCGATATAAAGAGGTGGTGCGTGCCACACGGGCGAGTTGGGACACTTTTATGCAGCCAATCCCGATGATTGTTACTCTCCAAAGTCAACTTGGAGAGGTTTTTAAACAAAATCCGTGGTTACAGTTTTTGTTTCGACCTCTTCTGCCTGATTTTTTGACAAAAGGTGATGTGAAAAAACTATATAAAAGTTTCTTTATGGCGAAAAGAAATCAGATCATGCGTGCAAATTTATGGACCTGCATTTTCATCATTGTGCACACGGAGACTCCTTGAAGTATTCTAGGAGTGCTCGCAGAATATTCTTCGTGGTAACTTTTGAGACTTTCCAGTCACTCCAGCGGACTTATTTCAATGTTCTAACTCTGTTGATCTGTTCTTGTTGTTGTTTGTTTGCTTGTTTGTTTGTTTGTTTGTTGTCATTGTTGTTGTTTGTTTGTTGGTGGGAGGGTGTTTTTCTTTGGGCGGGGGAGGGGTTGTTGTTGTCGTGTTATTGTTGTTGTTGTTGTTTGTATTGTTTCTGTTTGTTTGCTATTTGCAAAACCAATTTCTGATTTCCGAATTTATAAAAAAAAAAAAAAAAAAAGGCAGCGGGAGCGGAATACTCAACGGTCAACGGTCAACGCTCAACGGTCAACAGTGCCAGTGCAACAGGCTAAGGCTTACGCCGCAAAGCTGTCTGGGGAATAACACTTCCCGTCCATTAACCCTCTGGGTCATCGTGTTCTCTCTGCATGCTGCTCGTCCCACATACATAAAGCTGTCTGGCGGACAAAGCTTCCGTCCTGTCAATTAGTCGGCGTGTACCGTCTTGAAGCTAGGTCCTAGCCAAACAGAAGTCAGAACGTTGCTACCTACAGTGACAAGCTCCCTGACAAAATCGATGTGAAAAGGGAGAAAGAAATGGGTTGTAGTCTCGTCGCAGCTTTCAGTCACTCCGTGAGTGGACACAAGGCTGTCTGACCGAGACGGTCCCTGACACAAGGCTGTCTGACCGAGACGGTCCCTGACACAAGGCTGCTTGACCGAGACGGTCCCTGACACAAGGCTGCCTGACCGAGACGGTCCCTGACACAAGGCTGCCTTGACCGAGACGGTCCCTGACACAAGGCTGTCTGACCGAGACGGTCCGACACAAGGCTGTCTGACCGAGACGGTCCCTGGCACAAGGCTGTCTGACCGAGACGGTCCCGGACACAAGGCTGTCTGACCGAGACGGTCCGACACAAGGCTGTCTGACCGAGACGGTCCCTGGCACAAGGCTGTCTGACCGAGACGGTCCCTGACACAAGGCTGTCTGACCGAGACGGTCCCTGACACAAGGCTGTCTGACCGAGACGGTCCCTGACACAAGGCTGTCTGACCGAGACGGTCCCTGGCACAAGGCTGTCTGACCGAGACGGTCCCTGGCACAAGGCTGTCTGACCGAGACGGTCCCTGACACAAGGCTGTTACCGAGACGGTCCCTGGACACAAGGCTGTCTGACCGAGACGGTCCCTGGCACAAGGCTGTCTGACCGAGACGGTCCCTGGCACAAGGCTGTCTGACCGAGACGGTCCCTGACACAAGGCTGTTTCACAGAGACGGTCCTTTCAAAGTCACTCCGTGAGTGGACACAATACTGCCTGACCGAGACGGTCCCTGACACAAGGCTGTCTCACAGAGACGGTCCTTTCAAAGTCACCCCGTGAGTGGACACAAGGCTGTCTGACTTGTACCGTCCTTGACACAAGGCTGCCTCACAGGGGCGGTCCTTTCAAAGTCACTCCGTGAGTGGCACAAACTGCCTGACCGAGACGGTCCCTGACACAAGGCTGTCTCACAGAGACGGTCCTTTCAAAGTCACCCGTGAGTGGACACAAGGCTGTCTGACCGAGACGGTCCCTGACACAAGGCTGTCTCACAGAGACGGTCCTTTCAAAGTCACTCCGTGAGTGGACACAGAACTGCCTGACCGAAACGGTCCGACACAAGGCTGTCTCACAGAGACGGTCCTTTCAAAGTCACCCCGTGAGTGGACACAAGGCTGTTTTGACCGAGACGGTCCCTGACACAAGGCTGTCTCACAGAGACGGTCCCTTCAAAGTCATCCGTGAGTGGGCACAAAACTGCCTGACCGAGACGGTCCCTGACACAAGGCTGTCTCACAGAGACGGTCCTTTCAAAGTCACCCCGTGAGTGGGCACAAGACTGCTGACCGAGACGGTCCCTGACACAAGGCTGTCTCACAGAGACGGTCCTTTCAAAGTCACCTCCGTGAGTGGACACAAAACTGCCTTTACCGAGACGGTCCCTGACACAAGGCTGTCTCACAGAGACGGTCCTTTCAAAGTCTCCTCGTGAGTGGGCACAAGGCTGTCTGACCGAGACGGTCCTTGACACAAGGCTGTCTCACAGAGACGGTCCTTTCAAAGTCACCTCCGTGAGTGGACACAGCTTTACAGACGTCCCTATACAGGCTGTCTGACCGAGACGATCCTTTCAAAGTCATTACTCGTGAGTGGGCTTACAAGAACTGCCTGACTGGACGGTCCTTGACACAAGGACTGTCTCACAGAGACGGTCCTTTCAAAGTCACCCGAAATTGCACAGTGGGTTCTTTCATCAGGAGACGACCTCAAAATCAACTTCTGGTTTACAGGTACCTTTGGACCACAGACCTTTCAAAATTTTAAGCTCAGGCTTCTACTAACGCCTTCAGATATCACTGAGTCTGTGCTTTTCACACCCCATGATTCACTTCCTGACTTTGGCAGCGTGTGATGTAATTATCAGCGTTTAACTTGACTCAAAGTAGTACGCCGCCCTTCTTGCTTTAGACCCTAGAAATTGCAGCAGTGGGTTCTTTCACAGGAAGAACGAAACCACACACAAATCAAACTTACTGGGCTTTCACAGGTCCATTTGAGAGACTTCCGCTGACTGTTCATTCCCCCACCGCTCTCCGCTCCCCCCCCCCACCTCCCCCCCCCCCCCCACCCCCCACCCCCTCCCTCCGGCGCCCCCCGACCCGCCGAAAAAAACACATAAAAGAAGCATTGAATGACTTCAACTGTGACTAAACTGTCAAAAAAATCGATGTGACAGCGTCCTATTTTGACTCTGCCCAAAAGAGGGTTTGTTGTCTGCAAAAAGTCTGCGTATCGATCGGTCATCATTGCCGGCAATAGTACATTCCTTTCAGCAGGCGTAGGGTAACCCACTTACCTGTTGGAAGGGTGTGTTACCGTCTGGTCGGGGTACTGATTAAAACCTACAGCGAGACAATGGGAGATCTCCAAGATGGTGGCTGAGGCCACATCCCCGGGCTGACTCGATCTGCGGCATGCCGTCCGTGATTGCGTTTGCGGGAAGGAGGGGGAACTTCCTGTGGTCTGTTCGACAGCACTGTGAATAATTGATGTCCCTTTTAATGTCCAGTCAATCGTCAGGGTTATACCGGGTCCAATGGTACGAAAAGGAACAGCGGGCGGGTTCGATGAGGTCTTCTGACTGTAGGTCGTTTGGTGTATTAAATAGCATGGGGCTTAGCAGATAGAATCTCAACCCTGGAGTTCAAGGCTTCGGATTTCTGGGTGCTTTTGCTTTGAGAATCACGCGACACTCGTCTTGTGCCCTTTGTAGAGGCGTCAGACGGGTATGCCGTTATCTACAATGTCTTGTGTGCGTTGCGGGGACCTTAGATGGGTATGCCGTTATCTACAATGTCTTGTGTGCGTTGTGGGGACCTTAGATGGGTATGCCGTTATCTACAATGTCTTGTTCCCTTTGTGGGGGCCTTAGATCGGTATGCCATTGCCTTTAGATGGGTATGCCGTTACCTACAATGTCTTGTGACATCAAAGCCCTAAGCGCGAACATAATCTTTACAATCACGCAATGCGTACAACGGAGACAACTGCACAACAATCACAAAGCCAGACCTACTTTAC
>JABMCL010002039.1:267500-292500 GCA_018857735.1 Alviniconcha marisindica
GTTCTAGTCGACTGTAGTCCTGGGGGAGAGAGAGTATCTGTAGACAGCAGTTTTTGTTGGATCTACTCTATAACACCGTGAGCTGTTTCTATGGTGGGACTGTCGCTATATTTATTGTGTTGAATTCCGTTGGGTTTTGGGGTTTGATCTGTCTTTCGGAACTTGAGGGTGTACCTCTGGTGGAGTTTATGTACCTTGTATTTACAGGCATGCCAGGTGAGAGTTACCGTAGGCGACTCAGGTCTTTGTTGTTGCACTTGTGTCACGTATTTCCAGCGCTAATTAACTCCCTTGTGTGTTGATTAAGTTCTTTGGAAGTTAGGCTACGAGTATCAAACGATCATTTCCAGGGAAAGCAGGGGTCAGCTCTCTGACTATCTTGATGAAAAAGGTCAGTCGTTGCTGCTTCCTTCTATTTTGAAGCGATACGTTAATACAGGTCTGTAGTTACTGTGTACATTCGTGTCTCCATCTTAGGGTTTCCGGGGAAAGTTGTCTGTGGGCTCTAGACCTGCGTCAGTAGTGCTGTGTACCAGTTTAGGGAATGTGTCAGTGGTCGACTTCCACATTCGAAAACTCCTGTGGGTGTACTGCCCTGGACATGCCGGATTGAAGGGAAAGGGCCGAGCAGATAGATTGGCTTGCTTCTTGGAAGATCTGAAGTGTTGAGAAGCCTGAGCCACTACCTGCGAGCACAAATCCAAGGACATCATACCATTGATCGCCTGGAGGAGAGAGGCGTTGAAAGAGGAAGCGCTAGACGATCTTCCTTGAAAGGACGAAAAGGGCCATCGTCAGTCAGACGAACATTGGAACCGTTTCAAAGGCAACGTTGGGGAAACTTCTGAGAGACGGGGTGGAGCGCATATGGGCTTTTCCGAGCGCATCGATACCATCTTGAACTGGACTGAGCTGAACTGAACTCAACTGAACAGTGCTGGGTAAATGTGTTTGTACTTTTACCTTGTGAGAGCATTCGTGTCCCGCTGGGGCTTTGCTCATGAATCGTTTTGAGTGGAATTTCTAGGCTCCATAATAACTAGACTTCCATTTACACCAAAACCGAAACAACATAAACAACAAAGAAATTTTTCTTTTCTTTAAACGGCTCAACCAAAAGCAGATACCTATCCTACATTTCATTGATGATTTTCTTTCTCTGTTTAAGTGTTAAGTGTTGTTTTGTAGCTTGAAAAGAGGGCTTACGCCTAAAATTCGCATGTTGTGTATTGTGCACACACACACAACACACACACACACACACACACACACACACACACACACACACACACACACACACACACACGCGCGCGCGCGCGCGCGCACGCACGCACGCACGCACACGCACGCACACACACACACATACACACACACACGCACGCACGCACACACATACACACACACGCACACACACACACCATCACCACCCACCCACCCACACACTGACACCACCACACATGCACACACACACACACACACACACACACACCACACACACACACACACACACACACACACACACACACACAACACACACACACACACACACACACGCAGACACATACACCACACACACGCACACACACACACAAACACACACACTCACCCCCACCCCACACACATACACACACACACACACACACGCACACGCACACACACACAAACACACACACACGCACGCACACGCTCACCCCGTCACCCCACCCACCCACCCACCCACCCACACACACACACACACACACACACACACACACACACACACACACACACACACACACACACACACACACACACACACACACTGTAGTTACACGAGATCCTGTTATTGACCAGAAACCTTAGAAGCGTGGCAGAGCCAATCACACAAGTTTAATCAGCTTCGTTCGCGTTGCTATTTTGCGACTCTTTTTCTTTTTCTTTCTTTTTTTATAATTAGGTGTGATTTTAATCATACACACACACAAAAACAAAAAACAAACAAAACACGACGATTGTTTATTTCACTGAACTATGTGTATGTGGAATTGTGTACGAGTTTGCGGTTGGTGGAGGAGATAGTGGTCTTGGAGTCTGACATTAAATTCAGGATGTCCTTTTAGTTTCGTTTGATTTAGAAGAGACTGTTTGTGTCCTAAATGCGTATTTCTATATAGTTCCCTCTCCCTCCTCCCCCCATCGGCCGTTTGAAAACCAAAACGTCGACCTTACTTTCAGTGCCGTGTGCAGTTGTCAAGGTTTAGGCCCTTATAGAAATCAAAATGAAAATGTTAAAAAAACAGCTCTTCGTTCAATCACAGAAAAGAGTTTTTCACGAGACTCTCTCTCTCTCTCTCTCTCTCTCTCTCTCTCTCTCTCTCTCTCTCTCTCTCTCTCTCTCTCTCTCTCTCTCTCTCTCTCAGTAGTTTAGCAAGGACTAGTTGTTAGACAGATCTAAATGAACCTAAACTACAATCCTTGGAAAATAAAGTTTTCGAGTTCGAGTTCGAGTTCTCTCTCTCCTCTCTCTCTCTCTCTCTCTCTCTCTCTCTCTCTCTCTCTCTCTCTCTCTCTCTCTCTCATTTTTTGCCAATAATTACAGTTAATGATGCAAAACGGGATTCATATTGCTTACGGCGCTTTTAAACTTAGCTGAATTTTCCCTTCCATTAACTTATTGGGGATTTATTTAAAGTAATGTAGTCTCTCTTTTTTCTTTTTCTTTTCCTTCTTCTTCTTCTTTTTTTTCTTTTTTTTCTTTTTCTTTTTTCTTTTCTTTTCTTTTTTTAATTTGAACACTTGTCGTGATGGGTCCTGTGCAGTTCACAATGGCAACTACAGCGCTATTCTCTACTTCCGAGCAGACCCACCGCGCTCTAGTCGTATGCGACTCTAAATGAGTGACTAGCTTTACACAATGCGTTCGCTTTGAATACCCACGGAAGCGCTGTTTAGATATTAGATGGCTGGTTCCACGTGAAACTGCTGCCGTCTCGGCGCAAGTTCTGTGTACACCACACAACTATGCACTAGTTTACAGTGTCATTTTATTCGAAGTCACATACGTAGGGTGCCTGTATGTTTAGCTGTAAGCTACCCCCTGCTCTCCGAAAGGGCTTATAAGACCGTGGAAGCAACGTAGTTCAGTTGTTCCTCAACAGCTGTGCTACGAACATTGTCACTGTGACTCTGCTCCGTACAGCAGTTGAAACAGAAATTAGCGGAGCGCATTAGTTGCTTCGCACTGGCGAGGTCCCCACTGCGTTAACATAGCTGTTGTTCTGACGGTGGTCCATAGCCTCTTTGGTCCTTTGTGGAGCAAAGCTCTAACCACTCTGCCACTTCTTCCCGTCCCACTGAGTTTGGTAAGTTGTGTATATAGGTGTTTGAACCCGTTCGTCCCCTCCTGACCCCTCCCCTTGCTTCCCCCCCCCCCCCCCCCCCCCCCCCCCCCCCCCCCCCCCTTTTTGTGGTGCAAAGCTCTAACCACTCTGCCACTTCTTCCTGTCCCATTGAGTTTGGTAAGTTGTGTATATAGGTGTTTGAACCCGTTCGTCCCCTCCTGACCCCTCCTCTTGCTTCCCCCCCTCCCTCCCCCGCCCCCCCCCCCCCCCTCCCCCCACGCCCTTATAGACGGTATGTGGTCTATGTGCATATTAAGTCCAACAATCCGCTGATCCTTCGTTGAGCAAAATACTAACCACATTGCCACTTCCCGTCCCACTGAGTTTGGTGAGTCTTGTGCAGGTAGAGGTTTTGCTTGAACCGTGTGCGAAGGTGTAATTTGGTTTGGGAATAATAATACGGAAGTGGTGGAAGTGTAGGTCAGTAAAAATAAGTTTGTGTTAAAAGCTGCTAGGTACTCCGTGTAGACAGTAAAACCGAAATAGCGGTGGTTGTCAAGGATTTAAGTCATGCCGAGATAACTCAGTTTAAAATAGATGAGAGAAAAAATGGTTCCCGGGGCTCCTTAATTTGGCCAAAATCCATGGAGCGGCGGTTAATAGAGTTCAAATATTGGCCGTCTGCTAGGAGAATATTATAATGACTAACAAACACGCTTCGGCACAGCACTTCCATAGCAATGAAACTGCAGGAATTCTTTTCGATGTTTGTGGAAAAAAATAACACACACAAAAATAATGTTCCACACTTTCGCTGTAGCACGTAAATAATAAATAATTCTGCTTAAATTTATTTTATATAAAAAATAATTATATATATATATATATATATATAATATATATAATAAATAAATAAAGAAGAAAAAATCGGAGCAAAAATAAGGAGACAAAAAAAAAGGTTTCGGGAGATTTAAACTGGGGATCATTAGTGTGTGAGTCCGGAGTGCTCACCATTACGCCCCGGAACAACATCAGTGACAAACCAGGTTCAGTGTTGCTTTACGTCCACAGAGACCATAAGGACTGTCAGGGACGGGGAGCCCAGGACGGCCACCTCCACTTTCACACTGCTCCTGAGCTCTGCTGTGCTTCTGTTCAGTGTTGCTTTACGTCCACAGAGACCATAAGGACTGTTACGGACGGGGAGCCAGGACGGTCACCTCGACATTCACACAGCTCCTGAGCTATGTGACAAACAGCGACGCAGTTACGTTTAAATCACCCTCCCTTTTCTCCACGAAGCGAAACCGTTCGCTTTAAGAATGTTTGGAGTTACTCTGCTAATTAACGCAACAGGTGTTGCTCATGTTATAGGTACACAGGACCCTCGTGTCCCAAGAAATCTTTGCACCAAGTTTCATCCCGATAGGTTCAAAGACCGAGCGCCAAATCATTCAAACTCAGAATAAGTATTGTCCCAGCATACATACACACGGAAATGTGTCTTACGGTGCCCAGTAAAAAACGGAATAAACAATACATTAATATTTAACAGGGCAACAAAGACTGAAAACGCACCAAGCACACACAACGTATTATTATCACAGCATTCGGGGAGCGGGGATATCTCAGTGGTTTCAGCGCCGGACTCGTGATCGACAGGTCGCGGGTTCGAATCCATGCAGGAGCGGCGGGAGAATTTTCTTCTCTCGTGTCAACTTTCTGTGCTGACTCCTATTTCGGCATCCGTTCCACCCCAGTGTTACTGCAGTAGCACGTAAAAGATCCCGGTCATTCTGCCAAAAGTGCAGGTGGATGGTTACATCTAAACACGCATGCACCTTACGCATGTGGCTTTCCATGAAGTGACGTGGTGCATGGTTGTATGGTGTACACAGAACGCGCCGAGACGGCTGCAGTTTCATGTGGCACCAGCCATGTCAGCGCTGTAAGTACACCACTTCGGTGGCTATTCAAAAATGCGCTATAAAAGCTGTTCGCTCATGTAAAATCACATGCGAGTGCAGTGAGTCTGCTCGAGTGCGGAGAATAGCGCTATATAAACGCGATGAACAACAACAGCATTCAAACGTAAACGTGTATGCTAGTATATATAACTAAATAATAGATGTTCTCTCTCTCTCTCTCTCTCTCTCTCTCTCTCTCTCTCTCTCTCTCTCTCTCTCTCTCTCTCTCTCTCCTCCCCCCCCTCCTCTCTCCCTCTTTCTCTCTCTCTCACGCAGGCACACACACACACACACACACACACACACACACACACACACACACACACACACACACACACACACACACACACACACACACACACACACACATAGAGACTATAGACAGAGATTCATATTTAATAAAGAGGAATTTTCGAGCGCTCCTACGGCCGAGTGGGGGTGGGGGTTGGAGTCTCAAAGCACCTCACAGTGACACTAAGTACACGGGCAAAAACAAGACAGTGTAACAAATTACAGGCAATGAGAACAATGTAAAAATTCATGATAACGTGATTGGGGCGGTTTTCGGAGTTGAGCTGGACAGGAATATTCTTGAAAGGCTGTGCTTTGAGAGCTTGTCTGAATGCGGGAATGGACTTTTACGAAGCAAATGTCAAAGAGCAGGTGGTTCCAGACAGTGTAGCCAACGAAGGAGAAGGGCCTTTCTCCGAGCATCTTTCTGGTAGCAGACGACACGCAGACAATGAACCAATACAGTGCTGAACATCTTAACGACATTGCCGTTGTACACGCTTGATTTGAATTGTGAAAAGAGCATACAAATGTTCGATTAACAGCCTGATGGGACCACGGCAAGGCAACGGTAGCTGTTGAAACTAATCCAATTCCAGTCCAGTGACTTCGCAGACTGACGTAGACTTTCTGCGTCGCGGTTTCTTGGAGAGGGGGGTGGGGGTGGGGGTGGGGCATGGAGGGTGGGGGGGGGGTTGACATCAGTGAATGTCTTTGCATGCCTAGGTTGCTTACTCTTGTGGCTCTTCTTCTTCTTCTTCTTCTTCTTCTTCTTCTTCTTCTTTTTTTCTTTTCTTTCTTCTTCTTCTTCTTCGTTGTGTGTGTGTGTGTGTGTGGTGTGTGTGTGTGTGTGTGTGTGTGTGTGTGTGTGTGTGTGTGTGTGTGTCTGTCTGTCTGTCTGTCTGTCTGTGTCTGTGTCTGTGTCTGTGTGTGAGAGAGAGACAGAGAGAGACAGAGACAAAGAGAGGGAGACTCAGAGACAGACAGAAACAGAGAGAGGGGAGATGGGCGAAAGAGAACTCGGTAAACTCGAACTCGGAAACCTTATTTTATAAGGATTGTAATTTAGGTTCAGCCAAAACCGTTGGGTGGGGTGGGGAGTGGGGGGGGGTATGAGAGAAAGGGGGGGGGGCGGAAGGGGGGCGGTGAGCGGGGATATTTCAGTGGTTAGAGCGCCGGACTCGTAATCAAAATGTCTCGGGTTCAAGTCCCGGCAGGAGCGGCGGGAGAATTGCCTTCTCCAGGGTCAGCTTTCTGTGCTGACTCTTATTTCCGTATCCGTTCCACCCCCGTGTTACCGCAGTAGCACGTAAAATATCCCGGTCATTCTGCCAAAAGTGCAGGTGGCAGGTTGCAATAAACGCGTGTGCACCATATGCATGTGGCTTTGCATGAGGTGGCGTGGTACGGTGCATGGTTGCATGGTGTAACCAGAACACGCCGAGATGGCAGCAGTTTCACGTGGCACCAGCCATGTACAAACCGAACAGCGCTGTAAGTACACCACTTCCGTGGATATTCAAAAACGCGCTATATAAAGCCAGCCATTCATTCACAATCATATGCGACATGAGCGCAGTGAGTCTGCTCGAGAGCGGAGAATAGCGCCATATAAAAGCGATCAACAACCTAACAACTAGAGAATAAATACTCTCGGCTGACACAACAAAGTAGATGTAAAAGAAGGGAGAAGTGTGTTCAGAAACAGTTGGGGTGGGGGAGGGGGGCAAGGGGGGGGGCAAGGTGGGGGGATAGTGCTGTCATTAATTAGCAGTAAATTTTGAATATCAAGAAAGAAAGAAAAGTTAATGCTTAATTCAGAAAATTTGAGAGTACTTTTCAAAAAGAAATAACTTCTTCTTCCGACCTTTCTTCTCTTTTTTTTGCGCTCCGTCGCTTCCTCTCTTTTGTCTGCTGTCAAATCCGCTCCTAAACATACGCTCAACTACATGCCAGACAAGCAAGAAAAAACAACATGGGATACAGGATGAAGAAGCCCTTGGAATCCCCGCAAGCTTTGTGTCAGCGGAGACTCCATTACTGGTCGGAAATGGAGGACGTTGAGCGGGATCACCTCGGGCTTTTCAGACCCGGCAAGCCTTGTCAACGACCTTTCTGTCCTTTTCACTGAAACCCTTTGCGCTTTTTTTTTATTTCCCTCAGGACCCGCTGTCATCGGCCGTGAATCGCTGATGTCCGGGTTTTTCTCGGTCATACGGTCGTGGGAGCTGGTTAGCTTATAGTTCATGACATGGAATGGCTTCAACGACGAGAATCACTTTGTGAGAGAAAAGCAATGCAGCAAAAACAATGCTTGTGACAAGATCTCGAAGCTTGTGTGTAGGGTGAGAGCGGTGACCAATAAATAACGGATTGACATTGTGTGTGTGTGTGTGTGTGTGTGTGTGTGTGTGTGTGTGTGTGTGTGTGTGTGTGTCTCTCTCTCTCTCTCTCTCTCTCTCTCTCTCTCTCTCTCTCTCTCTCTCTCTCTCTCTCTCTCTCTCTCTCTCTCTCCTTCATGTTAATGCGGTAGAAAAATTTGTTAAGTGCATCAGTGGACTTTTTCACCACATTGTTATGTACCTTGTCTGAAGCAATAAAGAATCAAAGTCTCTCTCTCTCTCTCTCTCTCTCTCTCTCTCTCTCTCTCTCTCTCTCTCTCTCTCTCTCTCTCTCTTCTTCTTCTTCTTCTTCTTCTTCTTAAGCAACACCTGTGCTCACATCAGGAACTCATAGGTCATTACATACTCTAGAACGCATATAAAGTAACAGTGCAATTAAGACTTCGCACAACATAAACTTACACTCGTCGCGTGTGTGTGTGTGTGTGTGTGTGTGTGTGTGTGTGTGTGTGTGTGTGTGTGTGTGTGTGCGCGCGCGCGCGCGTGCGTGCAAGCGGGCGTGTGTGTGTGCGTGTGTGTGTCTACATGTGTGTGTGTGCGTGGGTGGGGGGGTCGGTGGGTGTGGGGGGGGGTGTGAGGGGGAGAGGGGGAAGGGGGGGAGGGAGAGGAGATTAGTCCATTATTTCTTGACAGCCGTTTCCATAAGATGCAGATCTACTAGAGCAATAAAATGTTGATACCATTCAAAATAGCATGTAACGGTATATACCTTCGCGCGCATACAGAGGAAGAGATAAGATAAGATAATAATGCTTTATTACACAAGGATAAAGATTTAAGCACAAGAAGGGAAGAGACAGACAGACAGAGACTGAGAGACTATATCGTTTTCCGGGACGGATTCCAGTATATCTAGCCCGTCTGGCCACGACCATCTGCTAAGACACCGAGCCGCCCAACCCGACACTCTGCCCAAACTTCAAGTTCAGTGTCGCTTTACGTCCACAGAAACCGTAAGGCTTATTAGGGACGAGGAGCCCAGGACGGCCACCTCCACTTTCACACAGCTCCTGAGCTCTGTCCGCGTGCCCAAACCCAAACCCATCACCGTTTATCTATGGCCTGCGTTCACAGTCCAAGCCTCTGTTTCCGGTACCTCCAGGGAGGAAGGATGTCGTAAACCGGTGCTAGCGGTTTGGCTTGAGTTCTCTTCTGATGCGGTCTCAGCTTATCGAACTACCTTCTGTAATCAGCCCACACTCCGAGCATCGCTTCCCGGCACCTTCCTCCGAACTCTGCCAGAATTGGTTACGGCACTGAAGCGGCACTCTTTTATCTCCGCGCAGCTGTCCACGGACGCTGTCAGCGCCTTCAGAAATGTCTGGGCACTAATAAGACTGTCGAAGCAACACAGCGTCTAAGCACGCACGTAAACATGAGGCGCGTCCGCCCCGAGTAACAAAAAGAGTTCTATCTCGATTCAAACGATTCTGGTTTTATTCCTGCTGGCGTAAGCAACACGGGCGAGCATAAAAGAAACGTAAGTAAGTAACTTTGTGTTTTACGCCCAGTCAGCCATTACGGTTATATCAAAGCGATCATAAAAGAAACGCCTGATATAATTTTAGTTGCCTGTTAGAAACTTACTGCCATTTAAGCATCAACGAAAAACTGTCCGTTAGCTGACAGTTTTCGGAGACCTATGGCGTAATCAATCAAGGTTGGAGGAAGAACGTCGTAAAAAAAGGTAAACATGATGCTTAACGTCCACAGAAACCATAAGGCTTATTATGGACGGGGAAAAGGAGGTATGGAGGTGGGGAGAGAGGGAGATTATACTCCTATCGCTATACTGTCACCACCAGAATGACTTCTGCGTTAAAGCGGGCAGCGATGAGAGCCATTTTAATGTTTCATTAATTATGAGGGACAAAGTCACAAGACGGTGTCCACAGACCACGACTTTTGAAGAGAAAGGAGAGCCGAAGCGGATTCAAACCGAGGTCCCTCTGCTTACCAGCCTAACGCCTTACCGCTAGGCCAAACCGGCTCACAGGACGTCGTAAACCAGAGCTTGGAATTTGTAGTCACTCATCAGGCCAGTCTGCTTAGCAGATCCGCTAAGATACCGAGCTAAGATACCGAGCCCAAACCGGAACACAGTGAGCATCGTTCGTGTAGGCGGGCTATGGTTGTCTTCTGGCGTGGTCTTAGCTTAGCTGTCATCAGGAAGGTCTGCTTTCGCACACTTCTTTTGGTTGGCTGAATGTTGGTGAAGTCGACAGAACTATCCCCGCGCCTGCCAGCTAGACGTAGTTTTCATTCTGGATTTGTGTGTAGTAAATTTTTATATATTTTTTTGTATCTTGCTGCTTCTCATACGGCGCATGTACTTTCTGTTTTTTGTGTATATATACATTGTTAGTTGTCATATATGTATTACTTTCATGAACATGTTACCTTTCAATTTTTTTCTCAATTAACTTACAAAATGTTGGAGAATGTTGTAAAGCGCAGTGAATTTATGTACACCAGAGAATAGCGCTATACAAAAGTTATCTATTATTATTTTGATTATTATTATTATTATAAAAAGAAAATCTGGGTGATTACTGGTCACGTTTGTCGTGTGCTAGCTCAACTGGTTAACATAATCTAAAGTTTACTGTCAGTTCGCCGTGAGATAAAGGGTTGACTGCAAATGAGATAAGGATTAGATGAAATACTACTGCGTAATTGAAATGCGATAAAGGGTTAACTGAAATGAGATAAAAGGTCAACTGAGATAAAGGGATAATTAAAATAAGATAAGGGGTTAATTGAATGCGATAGAGGAGTATCGGGGTATAACTGAAGGCGATAAAGGGTGTCGTGTTGTTGATCAAAACAGTAAGGGAAGAGGGGAAGGCGGGAGAGGAAGGATACCCGCAGGCGAACAAGTGCGAGGATAAAAACATTTTTAAATTATTCTTGTTTTTCTTCGCTCTGTCGGGCATTCCTCTTCACTTTCTCGTCTTCTTTTTTCCTCTTTTTCTTTTTTTAAATTCAAAACTGAACAGCCACCTCTTCTCTTCTGCGCACTGATTTGTCGTTTCTTTCTTCTCTTTTCTACCAACCCATCACAAGTATTGCATGTATTCGTAGTTGGCTCTGTGTGTGTGTGTGTGTGTGTGTGTGTGTGTGCGTGTGTGTGTGTGTGTGTGTGTGTGTGTGTGTGTGCGTGTGTGTGTGTGTGTGTGTGTGTGTGTGTTGTGTGTGTGTGTGTTGTGGTGTGTGTGTGTGTGTGTGTGATGCTGTGTGTGTGTGTGTGTGTGTGTGTGTGTGTGTGTGTGTGTGTGTGGTGTGTGTGTGTGTGTGTGTTTGTGTGTAGTGTGTGTGTGTGGTGTTGTGTGTTGTGGTGTGTGTGTGTGTGTGTGTGTGTGTGTGTGTGTGTGTGTGTGTGTGTGTGTGTGTGTGTGTGTGTGTGTGTGTGTGGTGTGTGTGTGTGTGAGAGAGAGAGAGAGAGAGAGAGAGAGAGAGAGAGAGAGATTTGAAATGCGTGCTTCTGTATGCCTTTGTAAGTGCCCCGGGCTCTTACGAAATGGGGCGCCATAAATATTACATTATCATTATTATATTATTTGTTGGTTGCTTTCCTTCAGTAAAAGGGACTTGGGCGGTTTGGATAAGTAGCGGTCTTTGTGAGGTTGAAGTTATTCTTGTCCGTGGCATTGTTCTCCAGTATCTGTGGATCTCCACCAGACAGAAAACATTGCTGCGATTGAGTTCCTTGCGTTGTTTGCCTGGTGTCGCGAAAACTAAGGCTTAGAACCGGAACTGAATTTTTCATACTGACATGAAGTCTGATAAGCACACGCACTATACTGACGTATCACTTTCGCAATCTCAGTTAGACACATTATTGGAATTAATAATAATATATTATTCATGGCGCTCCGTCTCGTAAGAGATTAGAGCGCTTACGAAGGCCTATGGATACGCTCATTTTATCACACACACACACACACACACACACTGCACTGTGGAAGTTGACCAGTGGAGTAGGCAGATGGCAGTGGAGTGGGTGTGAATATGTCCACTTTCTGTCAGTTTCAGATTTTGTTTTGGATTTTGTTATGGTGGTGTGTGTGTGTGTGTGTGTGTGTGTGTGTGTGTGTTGTGTGTGTGTGTGCTTTTCTGGCGAGTTAAGTAGCATCTTGTTCTGCATCACTCATCTTTCCTCTCTTCTTCTTTTTCTTCTCCTGGGACTACGCTTTCTGTTTCTAGTCCTGAGGGCCTGTCCAGTTTTGTAGCCCTAACCTGTTATGACTTTCGCGGAACAAAACGTCTGCCCCCTTACCTTCTTAGTACTTCCGGTGTCTCAAAGATCTGAGTTTTGGGGAACAAACCGTCTGCCCCTTTATCTTCTTAGTACTTCCGGCGTCTCCAAACTCTGAGTTTTGGGGAACAAACCGTCTGCCCCCTTACCTTCTTGTACTTCCGGTGTCTCCAAGCTCTGAGTTTTGGGGAACAAAACGTCTGCCCCCTTACCTTCTTGTACTTCCGGCGTCTCCAAGCTCTGAGTTTTGGGGAACAAAACGTCTGCCCACTTACCTTCTTATAATTCCGGCGTCTCCAAGCTCTCCAATCGCTCCTTGTCTCATTTCTCTCTTGCTTCCTTTCCTTTTTCTTTTCTCAACGAGCCTCAACTTCCTCCCTCCTCCGTCTGAAAGCACCTTTAGGTGTCCCAGACTTGCGGCCAACGTGGTGCTTTGTTCAAGTCACGTACCCTCTTGAGACGGCCGCGGAAGACGCATGTATAAGTGCTTTCAGAGGGCTGGTTGTTCTGAGGCCGCTCAGGCGTTTCACTTCCGCCGATTGAGCTCCACAATCTGTTCGCCGGATTCTGAGCAGCAAAGAGAGTGCCGTTGGAGAGAATATTGACACTGACGTACGTTTTCTTTCAACGAGTCAAGGATAAATATTTCATTTCGCTCCTTGTAGGATGTGGAGGTTTTCCAAACATTAAACATCACAATCAACAATACAACACGATGGTACTCTTCTGATGAAACTATCAGTGAGAGAAAAGTGACACTGACGTACGTTTTCTTTCAACGATTCAAAGATATTTATTTCCTTTCGCTCCTTGTAGGGTGTGGAGGTTTTCCAAACACTAAACATCACAATAATACAATCAACAATACAACACGATGGTACTCTTCTGATGAAACTATCAGTGAGAGAAAAGTGACACTGACGTACGTTTTCTTTCAACGATTCAAAGATATTTATTTCCTTTCGCTCCTTGTAGGATGTGGAGGGTTTCCAAACATTAAACATCACAATGGTACTCTTCTGATGAAACTATCAGTGAGAGAAAAGTGACACTGACGTACGTTTTCTTTCAACGATTCAAAGATATTTATTTCCTTTCGCCACTTGTGGAGTGTGGAGGTTTTTGAAAACAATCATTATCAAAATCTTCAATACAACACGATGATACACTTGTGATGAAAGCGAAAAAGAGAAGAAGAAAGAAAACGAATTAAGCATAATAAATTATACGGACAAAAGTAATATATATTACTGAAAACACAAATGTCAGTCTGTGGCATAGTCTATGGTTTCAGGTAATTTTGGTTCTCTTACAAACTTTGCTAAAGGGAAACCACCAGAAGGATCTCCAAGAAAATGCCATCCGATACGACATTGACGTACATGGTGTACATGCACGTACATTGACGTACATGGCGTACATGCACGTACATTGACATACATGGCGTACATGCACGTACACAGACGTACATGGAGTACATGCACGCACATTGATGTACATGGCGTACATGCGCGTACATTAACGTACATGAGGTACATGTACGTACATTGACGTACATTGACGTACATGGCGTACATGCACGTACATTCACGTACATGGCGTCCATGCACGTACATTCACGTACATGCACGTACATTCACTTACATGGCGTACATGCCCGTTTCCATTGAGGTTGCTCGCAATGCAGCCTGCCATGCAGAGCATGTTTTTAGTGCCGTTTCAAGGGATTTAAGCCACAGTATGATTCCCAAGAACACGCGGTTCGATACACTAACACTGACGTCCATGTACCTTTCTTTTCAGGTCGTGCGAGAAGTAACCAGAAGTTCAGATCGTGTTTATTCCGTTTAAGGGAGGGGCGTAGAGGATGGGTGGAGGGGGGGGGGGGGTCTGAAACAAGAATGACTGCTACCGTTCTAAAACAAGATCCAAACAGATAAAAGATTTTTTTTAACGCTATTTAGGAGGGCGTGTGTGCTTTGTCCTAATAAATAGCGTTGATTCAAAGGGAAGTCAGAGTAGGACCCTAAGAACGCGAAGAAGATACACTAACAATGACGAATACGTCTTTCTTCTTTCAGGTTGTTCGAGACGTACCCTGTGTTCATGCCGTTCAAAGGGAAGTTTCAGTAGGACCCCAAGAACGCGTGGAAGACACACTAACACTGACGAACGCGTCTGCCTTCTTTCAGGTTGTTCGAGACGTACCCTGTGTTCATGCCGTTCAAAGGGAAGTCTCAGCAGGACCCCAAGAACGCGTGGAAGACACACTAACACTGACGAACGCGTCTGTCTTCTTTCAGGCTGTTCGAGACCCACCCTGAAGTGCAGAGCGTGTTCATGCCGTTCAAAGGGAAGTCTCAGGAGGACCTGCAGGACAGCGCGCAGCTCAAGTCCCACGCCCTGAGGGTGATGGGCACGGTGGAGAAGAGTCTCGACAGTCTTGACGACCTGGACAACCTGCAGAAGACGCTCCACGACCTCGGAGCCAGGCACATCATGTACAACGCCAAGGTCGACTACATCGATGTGAGTACCAGAGAGTTTGGGGTCGGCGCCGCAGCTGATGATGTTGATTATTGTTGGTGGTTGTGGTGGGGTTGCGGTTTTGTGTGCGTGTGTGTGTTTGCGTGCGTGCGTGCGTGCGTGTGTGTGTGTGTGTGTGCGTGTGTGTGTGTGTGTGTGTGTGTGTGTGTGTGTGTGTGTGTGTGTGTGTGGTGGGTGGAGGGGGGGGGGGGGGGGGGAGGGGGCTTCTGTCTTCTTACGTTCTTTTTTCATCCAATTCCTTCTCCTCTCTCGTCTTTCTACGATGTATTCCTTCTTTCTTTCCTTGTTGCTTCTGCTCCTGCATTTTCCTCCTCCTCCTCCTCCTCTTCTTCTTCTTCTTCCAGCTCCACCTCTTCTCCTCCTTTTCTTTATTACTCTTTCTTCTTCTGCTCCTTTTTTCGTCCGGTAGACAATCATGGCCACAAGAGCAGCCGGTTATAATATATAAACGCAGACTTGCCATTGCATCGAACTTGACTGCTTTTATCTGTTAGGCCTGGTAATCAATGCATGTATCGGCGAAATTGCCTGGACCTGAACGAGCAGTGGAATTAATGACAAATCTGAAACAGAGCTGCCAAGGATTTAACGAGCAGTAGAATTAATGACAATTGTGAAACAGAGCTGACTAGGATTTAACGAGCAGTAGAATTAATGACAATTGTGAAACAGAGCTGACTAGGATTTAACGAGCAGTAGAACTTATGACCATTCTGAAACAGAGCTGACTAGGATTTAACGAGCAGTAGAATTAATGACAATTGTGAAACAGAGCTGACTAGGATTTAACGAGCAGTAGAACTTATGACAATTCTGAAACAGAGCTGACTAGGATTTAACGAGCAGTAGAATTAATGACAATTGTGAAACAGAGCTGACTAGGATTTAACGAGCAGTAGAACTTATGACAATTCTGAAACAGAAGTGACTGGGATTTAACGAGCAGTAGAATTAATGACAGTTCTGAAACAGAACAGAGGGGGGAGGGAGGACGGGGTGGGGAGACCGACAAACGCAGAACGACAAGAATGAACGAGTTTTCTCAGCGAAAATGACGCTCTTTTCAAGGCAACGGAAAACACTTATCGTTGCTGGATGTTTTGTTGTTGTTGTTGTTTGTTTGTTTGTTAGGAGGTTTGGGGTTGTTTTTAGTTGTTGTTTGTTGGTGTTGTTGTTTTGTGTGTGTGTTTTTTAGGGTGTTTTTTAATGTTGTTTGGGCGGGGGTGATTTCTTTGGGGGGTGCGTGCGTGCGTGTATGTGTGTGTGTGTGTGTGTGGTTTTTACTACTTCATCGTCCTTTGCTGGAAGTTCTGGTCACCTTACCTAGCTAAGTTCGCCCTGATATAACCGTAATGGTTGACGGGGCGTGAAACAACAAGTTGCTTACTTACTTACCTAGCTAAGTTCGCCCTGATATAACCGTAATGGTTGACTGGGCGTAAAACACCAAGTTGCTTACTTACTTACCTAGCTAAGTTCGCCCTGATATAACCGTAATGGTTGACGGGGCGTGAAACAACAAGTTGCTTACTTACTTACCTAGCTAAGTTCGCCCTGATATAACCGTAATGGTTGACGGGGCGTGAAACAACAAGTTGCTTACTTACTTACCTAGTTACTACATAGCAGCCGCAAGAGCAGCGCCACCCATTCCTGCCAGTGCACGCAGTATTTTCCTGTGTCCAGACAATGGTATGGCTGTCAGTGTTTTCAATTTTTAACGTCCGCACAGATGCATTGATGCACTGACGTTAACTTTGATGCATGCGTCTGCACACGGAGGCCGTGCGGACACTGTAACAGTTAGTTTTTGTTTTGTTTTTTGTTGTTGTTTTTAACGTAGGCACAGATGTTGATGCATGCAATTGCACACAGGGGCTGTACGGACAATGTAGGAGAGTCTGCATTGGAAGCCAACTCACCCAGAGGCCTTTTTAAACGGCTTGCCTTTGTGTGGAGGGTAGCTTTCGTCCACACAGCGATTGGGTATAATCTTTGCCGAAAATGTGCATGATTCCTTGTAGTTCCCTGTTCCCTTGGGGAGACACAGGGTGAAAAACTGTCCACATTGTCGTTCTGGATGAAAATGACAATTTTATGGGCTGATTTTGACACTCTGACATCTCTTGCAACCATCGAGTAACTTATTTTGCATTTGTAATGTCTTTTAACGTGCATAATTTATCAATTAAAAAAATACTAATCAAAGCGTTTAGTCTGAGCTGCTTTGGTCAATACTGCCCTTAGGGTCTTTCTCAGTTTTAAAACCTTAAAAGCTCAGCTTTTGATGAAGGCAGACTCTTGAACGTCTGCATAGTGTTTGCATATGTGCGGTTACCTTTACTTTTACCAAGGGATTTGTAGATGGTGATATTTGATTTAGTTTTATGCCCATTTAAAACATTATTGGTATCCTTTTTACAAGCATAAAATGCAAATAGTACAGTACAATAAAGGAAAAGCATAATAACTTCAAAATGCTTTGTACAAGTAAAGATAACATCATGTTTGTACTAACTGTGAAAGAAAATGCTTTGTACAAGTAAAGATAGCATCATGTTTGTACTAACTGTGAAAGAAATACTGATCTGCATGCAATGGCTTTGGGTTTATAAGCTTTTAATTAATTGCGTTTGGTGGCCATCTTGAATTGCTTCCATGGTAATGGGTCATCAAAATGATGTTAATAACACTTTTTTTTTTATTTCTCCAAGTCATAACCTTTTAAATACACCCACATCCCAAAGTCGTGATTAAAAGAGGTCTGGGTTAATTTGACACTGCCATGTCCCCCCTTAAAAGCCGTTTCTTTGTTAACAATCAAAATCAACGACACACACACAAAGGGTTAACAATCAACGGCAAAAGGTTAAAGGGGCGGCGATAGCTAAATTAGTAGAGCGTCCGACTGAAAAAAACCAGGCGCAATACTGACGCGGGTTCGAGTCCCCGGTGTGGCAAGGGATTTCTTCCCAGAGGCGGCTTTCAGTGCAGACTGTCTCACAGTGTCCGTACAGCCCCCGTGTGCAATGGCAGGGATCAATATCTGCACGCACGTTAAAAATCCCGAACAAGGCAGCTAATCATGCCATTTTCTGAACACACGAAAATACTGCACACACTGATAGGAGTGGGTGGCGCTGCTTTTGCGGCTTCTGTGCCTTATCCAGGTAAGGCGACCCGAATTTCCCACAAGGGACAATGAGGTAGATGACGTTTACAAATGATTTCCCAGACACTGACCTTTGAAACGCGAAACACCTTGACGTCTTGATCGGCTTACTATAGACTGAGGTTTGGTTTCTGACGTACAGACAACTTAAATGAAAGAGCCATATCACTTGACAAAAGTCTTTAAAAAAAACTACTGCCCCATTTCTAACTTTCCATTTCTGTCCAAAATACTTGAAAAAGTCGTTCTCCACAAACTTCTCTCCCATCTCCAAGAAAACATCCTCAGTAACCAATTTCAGTCAACCTGTCGATCAGGACACAGCACCGAGACCGTTTTGTTACGTATTGTAAACAATATTCTCTCCGCTCTGGACAATAACAACATTTCTGTTTTCTTTTCTTCTTCTTTTTTTTTTTTTTTTTTTGGGGGGGGGGGGGGGATCTTTCTGAGCTTTTGACACTACTGACCACCAAATTCTCCTTTCCCGCCTGAACTCTGTTTTCGGCATTCAGTCTACTGCACTCCAATGGTTTCAGTCATATCTCTTAGACAGTATCAGTCCACTTCAGGCAGTAACTCGTCTTCGTCACCATCGCAGCTCATGTACGGTGTGCCTCAGGGCTCAGTACTGGGGCCCATTCTCTTCGTCCTGTACACTACACCTCTCTCCGATATCATAGCTAACCACTCTGTAAACCATCAGCTTTTCGCAGATGACACACAGTTCCAAATCCGCTCCTCCCAGTGAAGTGACCAACCTCACCAAAGAACTCAACGCATGCACAGACGACATAAAAACACGGATGACTGAAAATCAGCTCAAACTGAATGACAACAAAACAAGCTCTTCTCTTTCCCTTTTCGTCTTCCTTGAAACCTTCCACCGTTTCCCTCCCTGATTCACATTACTCTTGGCTCTCACAACATCCCCTTCCCTGATTCTGCCAGGAACCTTGGATTTATTCTCGACTCAAACCTGTCCATAATGAAGCACGTCATAAAAATCTGTCAAACTGCTTATTTCGAGCTTAAACGCATTAGTTCAATCCGCAGTTTCTCGCTGAAGACGCAGCCAATACTCTTGTTACTTCCTACATCCTCTCACGGCTTGACTACTGCAACTGTCTCCTCATGGGTACACCTAATTCTGTCATGCAACCTGTCCAGAAAAATTCAAAACTTTGCTGCAAGACTCGTTCTCTTGGCACCCCGCCACCACCACTCAACACCTCTCCTGGAAAAACTGCACAGGCTTCCCATTTCAGAACATATTAAGTATACAGTCGCTTGTATGTGTTTCAGTGCTATAAATGGTTCTGATCCTGCTTATCTCTATGAACTGCTGCATGTCTACACTCCGTCTCGTACACTACGCTCTTCTTCTGACGCCCGCAAGCTGAAAATCCAGCAATATAAACGCAAGACTCGTGGCTTTCGCACTTTCTGTTGCTTTGGACCCGACATTTGGAATTCGCTCCCACAAGACCTTAGACATTGCTCAACTCTGTCATCTTTTAAAGCCTAACTGAAAAAAAACCTCTTCTCATAGTATTTCCGCCCCAATTAATACCATACCCAGTTTCTGTTACAGTCAGTGTGTGGGGGGTGGGGGGAGGCGGGGGAGACGGACTGCAAAGCCTTAGAGAGCAAATCTGCTAGCCGAAGACAGGTAGAGAAAAAAAAAATCGGGAAGAAGCGGGGTGTGGAGAGAAAGAGACGGGTCAGAAACAGAGGGAGGTATAGACGCAAAGAAGAGACAGTGCATGAACAGCAGGAAATTATATGAGCTGTCGGCGTCATCAAGGTTCATCTGAACACAGAGCTCTTCTACACTGTCGTTTATTTCCTGCCCTGTGTCTCAAATAATGGGTCCCTTGTCAGAGGCAAGAGTAAGTTGAAAAGATCAAGTTACATATTGGATGAAACGCATTATCGCTGTAAGGATTTCTCTAGCTGTCTGCCGCACAAAACTAAAACAAAAATACTTCTCTAATTTTCTTGAGCGGAGTTTCGCGCAGGCGCTCTTGTGGTAATTGTAATAAGAGACTAAGATTTCTGACTCATCCTCAGTGGTGATTAAGTTGCATGATTTCTGACGGTTCGGCTTGGGACGAAATTCTGCGCTTGACTGGATATTAAGATCCAGTGTCTAGTTAGTAATTAACACACAAAGGAGTTAATAAGCGCTCCAAACACGTCACGCAAACACAACAACAAAGACCTGAGTCGTCTACCGTAAAATCTCACCTGACGTGCGAGTAAATACAAGGTACATAAACTCCACCAGAGGTAGTTATAGTAATTTACTACGAATTCTTGTCAAGCCATTCGCGGTTGTTTTAGCCATGAAGCCACGGAAAAAAGAAAAAAAAAATTAAAGTGTGGGGGCGGAGGGAGGGAGGTACCATTGTGTTTCTGTGCTAGAATCTGCGGTTTGAAACAAGTTTATTTTTTCTTGCAGCAAGCCTGAGACAAACCACACAAATCAATCAGAGAAAGAAGCAAATAATGCAATTGTGTGTTTTTGTGTGTGTGTTTTTGTTGTTGTTGTTTTTCTTTTTTAGAAGGTAACACAATTCTCTGAAGCAATTTCCTTTTTGTCCTTGGAAGTCGCTTTGTTTGATTGGCTTGCAATTTCTTTTTAAGACGTTGTTATCCATAAAGTAAATTAAATATTTATCCACTGTAGTCAATTATTCAGATCCCTAGCGGTAATTTTTGTTTTCTTTTGCTGTGTGAGTGCGTGCGTGCGTGTCTGCGTGCGTGCGTGCGTGCGTCTGGGTGTTTGAGGAGGGTTCACTTGACCGAATCATTTTTGTGTGAGGGTTTGCGTGCGGGTCTTTGTATGTGTCTGTGTGTGCGTGCATACGTGCGTGTGTGTGTGTGTGTGTGTGTGTGTGTGTGTGTGTGTGTGTTGTGTTGTGTGTGTGTGTGTGTGTGTGTGTGTGTGTGTACGTGTGTGTTTAGGAATCGATTTTGAATCCATGTCGTAAATGTCATTTGGTTACACTTTGCATTTGTTTTGCATAAATCCCCCAGTCCACTCGTAGCGCACTAATCCGATTGGTTAGACTGCCTTCAGGGTGCAGGTGGTTGCATGTTCGCTAGTCTGTGGCTGTTGCTTTTCCTTTCACAAACTGACCCGAATTTCTTGGGGGACGAATGCTCACGTTGTTTACTTTTATCAGATCGTTTTTGTTGTTGTTTTTGTTGTTTTCCTGTTGTTGTTGTTTTTTATGCTTGTTTGCCTTTGTTTTTGTTTCATTTTCTTTGCATTCACGCATGCGCGCGCGAGCACACACACACACACACACACACACACACACACACACACACACACACACACACACACACACACACACACCACACACACACACACACACACACACCAACACACACACACATCACACACACATATTTACACACACACACACACACACACACACACACACACACACACACACACACACACGCACGCAGGCACACACACGCTCGCACGCGCACGCGCACATGCTCACACACACGTGCGCGCGCACGCACACACACACACACACACACACACACACACACACACACACACACACACACACACACACACACCAGAAATTTGCCGTCTTCATCCTTGTGCCTGTCTGTGTCAGCTGATTGGACCGCAGTTTATCTGGGCCATAGAGTTTTTAGCAAGGTGATATTAGACATACACACGCACACCAGAAAATTGCTGTCTTCATCCTTGTGCCTGTCTGTTTCAGCTGATTGGACCGCAGTTTATCTGGGCCATAGAGCCGGTGATTGGCGACCAATGGACACCGGAAGTGGAACAGGCCTGGTCCGATCTCTTCAAGTTCATCAGTCACATCATGAAGGAAGCCATGACGTTCTAGGCCCTTTGACAGCCTAGATGATGTTCTGTGTCACCGCCCTGTGTTGTGGTTGGAACCGTCATCATCACAAAAACTGTTTGACAGCCTAGTGTGTGCTCTCCGTCATTGTGTTGTGTCACGGTTTGCCTCATCGTCACCATCATGAACAGAGCTATGACGTTATGAATCAACACACAACGGATCTACGAGGCGCTCAAAAGACGTTATCGAGACCGCTAATTAACTACCTTGTGTGTTGATTCTGCACGAGCGCTCTGGGCCTCGTTCTGTGTCATTGCGTCGTCATCGTGATTTGCGTCATCGTCATAAAGGAATCTGTGACGTACTAGGACCGTTTGACAACTGGGGACGTGCTCTGCGACATCACCTGCTGTCGTGGTTTGCGTCATCATCGTCATAAAGGAAACTGTGACGTTCCCGATTTTTAGCCGCTGGCGCGCTTTGTGTCATGGGGTTAAGCGGTGGTTTGCCTCGTGAAGGAAGTTATGACATTTTGGTCTCTTTGCCAGCCGATGTCATGCTCTACGTTATCTCGTTGGGTCGCAGTTTGCCTCATTAACATAACGGAAGATACTGTGACGTCCTTGGTGCCTGGAGCAAACAACATACTCCTACATCATCCTTATGTGTGATGTTTTGCGTCATCAGTGCAACTTTCGTCATGACCTACGCGGTATTACGACTGGCTGACGATGAGCTAGGCCCCTATGTCATCGCTTTCTGAGATTTGCCACAAAGCAAACTTCTGTACAGAGACAATAAAGTTGTATTGTATGTTCTGTGTCGTCATGGCGAATGAACACATGGCATTTTAGGTAAGCCAATGGTGTGCCCTGAAATGACTTTGTTTTTGCTTTGGCATCATCAAGCAATGAGGGATAGGGTCGGGATGGGGGAAACCAGACAAACAAACAAATCAATAAGAACAGATCAGCAAGACAGTGAGGAAAGGTGTTCTTTGCTTTCATTCACTGCTTAATTTCTGGTCACTGATGTCCTCGTTGTGGAAGGACAGTTGTGCTTCAAGCACACACACACACACACACACACACACACACACACATTGGTGACATTTTTGGTCACAATACTGAAATAAAACCAGGAGTGATCTCGTTGCCCATCTTTATGAAAGAGTAACTTTGGTGGTGTCAGTGTGGAGCTCAGGTGTAGGCTCCGACGTCATCGTTTTGTTTGATTGCATCAACATCTCGAAGGACCACATGACGTCATCGTCTTGTGTGATGGTTCGCATCATCATCACGAAGGAACACATGACGCCATCATTTTGTGTACTGTTTTGTGCGATCATCACAAAGGAACGCATGGCGTTGTCGTTTTGTGTAATATGTAGCAACATCGTCACGAAGGGAGCGCATGGTGCCCCCACCGTTTTGTGTCATGTTTTACATCACTATCACAAAGGGCACATGACGCCACCATTTTGTGCGATGTCTTGCATCATAACCTTGGGACTTCGAAACCTGGTGGTACGTGTTCAGAAATGACTTTGCGCTGGACCAGTATTTTCTGGTGAAAGTTGTGTAACAGCACACACCTTTGCGGACGAGACTGCGGAAAACCATCTCACGCCGTCATACGTTGTCTGTCTGTCATCTGGGACACATTGACTGACGTCCGATCGTGGCTGTTCTCTTTGTTCACTGGGTGTTTTCGTGTCCTTTTCCGTGTCGGTGTCCACAGAGCTACTTGCTTCTGTGTCTTGTTTCTCTCAAGATGTAAACTGACTTAACCCAGACTAGCGAGCAAGCAGCGCCAGCTTGTTTCAAAGATTCACAGGGTCGTTTTTTCTCGGACTTGTATACGATCAGTTTGACCCTATCTGTCAGCGAGGGCTGGCCGAACTGTCGGATGAATCTGGCGGTCGAAAGAGTGGGGTGTCTCGTCCGCGCGTGCTGATTGGCTTATTATGGTCTGTCACTCAAATCTCGGCGACACGTTACTTCTAAAGCGGCTTACAGCTTGCTCTTCAATAAACTGAAGCGTTCGGTGTCCTCGTTTTGGTAGTAGTAGTAGTAGTAGTAGTAGCAGGACTCGTAATTGCATCGTCATATGATTAGTAGTAGTGGTAGGTCGTTGCTTTTTTGCTTGGTTTGGTTTGGGTTTGCTGTTTTTGTTTGCTTTTTTGTTTCGAGGTTTTTGTTGCTTTTCTTTCTGTGTGTGTGTGTGTGTGTGTGTGTGTGTGTGTGTGTGTGTGTGTGTGTGTGTGTGTATTGTTGTTGTTTTGTTTTTGTTTTTGATTTTGTACCTGACTTGGAAGGTAAGTTGGAGGATGGCAGACAGGATGCGGGACCACATGAGCAAGTGACAGTCAAACTGACGTAACAGATTTTGGCCGGTAATGTCCTCGTCGCCCACGTCAGGGTTCACCAGCTGAAGGATCGGCGTGACGTCATCGCTGTTCTGCAGGTAGCTGCTTTCCGCTTTATTGGTGTCGAGAGCGCTGCTGGAACTGCGATCATTCATTATTTCGTTTTGTTTTCACACATCCAAAAACCAAGAATTAACCCTGTTAATAAAATATTTGCTCTCCCCTTTCGAAAAAGAAAGAAAAGAAAATATAAACAGACAGAAAGTCGAACTTGGCCCTTATCCCATCCCGAATTTGCGCTCTGACAACGTCAAGCCACTTTGAAGAACGAGCCATACTCGGAAGTCGAGTTGCAGGATGGCCGACAGGGTGCGGGACAACATGAGAAAGTGACAGTCAAACTGACGTAATAGATTTTAGCTCCTCATGTCCTCGTTATTTTTCCCAAGGACCATTTGACTGAAATCTTTCAAACTTTGCATTATGGTCGGTAATCTCTGTTCAGTTTCACGCTTTCGTACCGTTTCGATGGTCCTAGTCAAATGTCAAATGTCAAGATCGTATAGAAGCCTCGGAAGGTTGTGGTTGTTCCTTCGAATTACAGCGCTGAAACAAAAGTCACTTTTTTGTTTGCTTGTTTGTTTTTGTTTGTGTTTGAGTGTTGTAAGAACTCTAATAATGGTTTGATTTAAGAACGGCGACACATTAAAAACGAAGCCGGAGTGAGTAAAAAGGGCAAAATAAAAAGTTATAGCATGAATAGTTCCTAACATAATAAGGTGTTTGGTTTATGTTTTGCTGTGTGTTAGATCAGATATTCCATTACA
>JABMCL010002039.1:297500-307500 GCA_018857735.1 Alviniconcha marisindica
ATTATTTGTGGCGAACCACCTCGTAAGAGCCCAGAGCGCTTACAAAGACAAAAGGATACGCTCATTTCATCTCTCTCTCTCTCTCTCTCTCTCTCTCTCTCTCTCTCTCTCTCTCTCTCTCTCTCTCTCTCTCTCTCTCTCTCTCTCCACACACACACACACACACACACACACACACACACACACACGCACACACACACATACACACACACACACACACACACAACACAAACACACACACACACACACACACACACACACACACACACACACACACACACACACAACACACACACACACACACACACACACACACACACACACACACACACACACACACACACACACATACATACAACACACACACACACACACACACACACACACACACACACACACACACACACCACACACACACACACACACATACACACACACACACACACACACACACACAAACAACACACACACACACAACACCCACACACCACACACACACACAACAACACACACACACACACACACACACACACACACACACACAACACACACACACACTACAAATACATGCATAACTGATGATGGGTTGGTGCAATGAACAGAAGACGACAGATCAGTATGCTAAAGAATCACAGTTGGTGGGTGGGGGGGGGGGGGGGGGTTGGTGGTCGTGCTTTGGGCACATGCAACAAACAAAATAATGCTACGGCCTGCTTCGTTTAGCTGTGTAAGTAAGTAAGTAAGCTGGTGTTTTACGCCCAGTCAACCGTTTAGCTGTGTAAGTAAGTAAGTAAGCTGATGTTTTACGCCCAGTCAACCGTTTAGCTGTGTAAGTAAGTAAGCTGGTGTTTTACGCCCAGTCAACACGTGTGTAAGTAAGTAAGCTGGTGTTTTACGCCCAGTCAACCGTTTAGCTGTGTAAGTAAGTAAGCTGGTGTTTTACGCCCAGTCAACCGTTTAGCTGTGTAAGTAAGTAAGCTGGTGTTTTACGTCCAGTCAACCGTTTAGCTGTGTAAGTAAGTAAGCTGGTGTTTTACGTCCCAGTCAACCGTTTAGCTGTGTAAGTATAAGTGGTTTGACAGTCAAGGCTGTGTAAGTAAGTAAGTAAGCTGATGTTTTACGTCCAGTCAACCGTTTAGCTGTGTAAGTAAGTAAGCTGGTGTTTTACGCCCAGTCAACCGTTTAGCTGTGTCCTCTCATGGTCGAAGGATGACTGTAAAATGAACCATTCTGGTCTTAATCACCCAACAATTGTGTGAAATGAACGTTATGCATTAATTCACACAATTCTGAACTGCTGCTACTTTCAAGACCCAAACCTTTGATCAGTATCGGTTTTCTGTGTCACTTTTAAGTCCTTAATAAACCTCAGAATACTGAACGTTAGTGCCACAAACTTTCAATTTTCATGCATGCATAAATTGTAGTCAACAAACAGAAAACATGTTCTGAACTCTAATAACTGCGGCAAGTAAACATTTCAGCCATCTTTGACCCTTCAGTCTCCCCAACAACCAATTATCGCACACTACGAATTTGCAACGAGAAAATTATCTCCCCCTGGGTCGTCTGCTAGCTCTTTGGTTACATGTAACAGTATTAAGAGCTCCAAATGTCACACTTCAGTAGGCCTACATTAATACGTTTTCGGTCATTGTTGATCGCTTTTATATAGCGCTATTCTCCACTCTCGAGCAGACTCACTGCGCTTGCATGTGATTCTACATGAGTGAATAGCTTTTTATAGCGCGTTTCTGAATATCCACCAAAGTGGTGTACTTTATAGCGCCGGCATGGCTGGAGCCACATGAAACTGCTGCCATCTCGGCGCGTTCTGTGTACACCATACACCATGTCACTTCATGCAAAGCCACATACGTAAGGTGCATGCGTATTTAGCTGTAACCTGCCACCTGCACTTTTGGCAGAATGACCGGGATCTTTTACGTGCTACTGCGGTAACGCGGGGATGGAACGGATACCGAAATAAGAGTCAGCACAGAAAGTTGACCCTGGAGAATAAAATTCTTCCGCCGCTCTTGCAGGGATTCGAACCCACGACCTTTCGATCACGAGTCCGGCGCTCTAACCACTGAGCTATCCCCGCTCCTCGGTCATGTGACTCGATCCGATCGTGGACTGCAGTCATGCGCTTCAGCACAGCAGTCACTGGCGTGCTCTCGTGTCATCAGCATCGCCAGGTCTTACAGCAGACCTTCCGTTCAAAACGAGTCCCCAAAGACGGATTTGGACGGAATAAAGTCATTCTTCAGAACAGTTAACCCCTTCACTGCCCCAGCCTGTAAGATTTCCGGGCTGAAAGATGCACGGACGCGCCTGCAAACAGTCGATTTTCCGCTCCTGTAACATCTACTTTCAAAGCTAAGCGTTTTGATGAAAATCCTTTCACATGACAGTGCAAATAAATAAGACAGAAACAGTTAAGGGTTTCAAATTTTGTACTTCTATTGGTCGTTTTCAAGTGACATCATGGCAGTGAAGGGGTTAATGCTAACAGAATGGGGGAGGGGTTGAGGGGTCGATAGCTGCGGTGAATGACGGCCTTTCCAGCCACACCGGGACACAGGGTCGACAATGGGAAAGAGCTTTGTCGAAAATGGTATTACTTACTTTAACAGAAAGCTTCCGACGACCAGTGTAAAGCCCGTTCTTAACTGGGCCAATGTTTGTTCGCCGAACATACTTCGGACACTTCGACGAACTATGATTCGTTTCTTAATTGAACTTTTAGTTCGCCGAATATGGTTCGGACAGTCCAAACTTTACTTCGTTCTCAACTGGCTTGTAATGAGATGCAAGCTTCGGCCCGAACTTGCGGCAGACGCGCAGCAGACAGCATGATAAAAAATGTAGGCTAAAGTCAAGTCAATATATACTTTAATCATCCCTTACAGGGTAATTCAACTAACTACTATCTCATTCTGGGTCTCCGAGACAAGGCTGCGCCTCCCACAAGTCAACAAATAAACAAATTCCCTCCGAAGCGAGTGAAGAACCTAGCGACACCGTCATCCATTTTTATTTTCATTTTTTCTTCATCCACAGGAGAGCTCTGCTCTCAGCCAATCAGAGGCAATGATCGTCGAATAGGGCGAATGTTCCCAGAACATGTTGAGCGAAGCTTTTTGGACCCCGAATATAGCTTCGACGAATACTTCCAACTAGGTTCGCGAAGAAAAGTTCGCCCAATTAAGAACCAAATAGGTTCGCCGAATACTTCCAATTTGGTTCGCGAAGAAACATTCGCCCAGTTAAGAACGGGCTTAACAGAGGCAGATGAAGATCTGGGGAAAAGATGAAAGACAGACAACTAGACAACGCCGAGGGCCATTGGAGGGTGAACTAAACGTTACTTTAGGGCTGTAATGGATCATGTGCTAAAAAAACTAAAGGATATCTCACGAATCGTGTACATAATCAAGAACAATGCACAATGGTCATTCAATTCACTTATTTGCAACATTTTCAAAAATAGTCTAACTTATTTGCATATTTGATTTTGCACTTTGGTATCATCTGCAAACTTGCTAGGCCTACAGTGTAGACTGTTGGTCAAGTCAATTTTATAAAGCTGTTGGAAAGGACGGTCTAGAATGCCAACACGGTGAATCTCACCACAGTGCCGCTCACTCTTCATTTCAGGCATTTTCCAAAATTTTGGTTTGTACATTTGACGTTGTGTGATCACTGTCGTAACTGTACTGATGTGAATTGTAAGAACTGAATAATTACGACTGTGTCTTGAAGTTGTAATGAAATTGTAATATGTTGTAATAAAATGACACTGGATCATGACATTTTTAATATTTTGTGTCTGTTGTTATGTTTTCTCGGTTTCTTCTTGGCTGGCCTGACAGCGAGGGTGGCCAGTGAGCTGCCTCGGTCAGAATCATGGACTGACATTATCCACTGTGGAAATCCGTGGTCAGGACGGTACCGTCACAGACATTACTTACTATGTAAGTCCATGGTCAGGATGGTACCGTCCCAGACATTATTTACTGTGGGAAATCCGTGGTCAGGATGGTACCGTCCCAGACACTATCAACTGTGTAAGTCCATGGTCAGGACGGTACCGTCACAGACACTATCAGCTGTGTAAGTCCATGGTCAGGACGGTACCGTCACAGACACTATTCACTGTGTAAGTCCATGGTCAGAACGGTACCGTCACAGACACTATTCACTGTGTAAGTCCACGGTCAGGACGGTACCGTCAGACATTATTCACTGTGAAAATCCGTGGTCAGGATGATATCGTCCCAGACACTATCAACTGTGTAGGTCCATGGTCAGGATGGTACCGTCACAGACACTATTCACTGTGTAAGTCCACGGTCAGGACGGTGCCGTCACTGACACTATTCACTGTGTAAGTCCATGGTCAGGACGGTACCGTCACAGACACTATTCACTGTGTAAGTCCACGGTCAGGACGGTGCTGTCACTGACACTATTCACTGTGTAAGTCCATGGTCAGGACGGTGCTGTCACTGACACTATTCACTGTGTAAGTCCACGGTCAGGACGGTGCGTCACGACACTATTCACTGTGTAAGTCCACGGTCAGGACGGTGCCGTCACAGACACTATTCACTGTGTAAGTCCATGGTCAGGACGGTGCCGTCACAGACACTATTCACTGTGTAAGTCCATGGTCAGGACGGTGCTGTCACTGACGTTGCTGTCAGGAACAACCCGCTTCTGGGACTGAGTGTCGGAAGCTGTGACTGACGACACTAAAGTACTTCCGCAGAAATACACTGTGTGTAATTACAGACCGTATTTCATTTTACACTATATACATGCACGAAAACATCGATCCGCTTCTTCAATGGAACAAACAAACAAACAAGCAAAAACATTTCGCCTGACGCCTGGTTGCATGCGCGCCATGGAATTCGATGCATCAAACTGGCATTTGCACTATTTTATTCCTCCTCGAGATGTTTCTAAATAAAACTGCCTACGCTGACAAGTGCCTGCTGGATTCGATTCAAGGCTGGCTCTCAACTTAAACCCATTGGAGATGGAATGAACTTAAAGGCGCCTTTTGGAACGAGGCCGGTGTCCCAGATCATTGGAAACAGTTGGATATCTTCACTCGTGATATCCGTACGTGTACCTGTCACTGATTTCACGTGTGGTTAGTCCTTTGTTGTACGTTTTTATCAGGAACATTGCAAGATACACGATGCACCTTCACTAGATAGTCCACTGCGGAAATTAAATGATCTGCCATAAAATGTATTACATACCTAAGACATTGCACCAATGATCCATGTTCTCACTCTCCAGACTACAGTCCACTCGCACTACAGGCCTCCGGGCTCCCATTCTCTCCTAGACACTGGTCCATTTTTTATCCCAGCATCGTCGTCCCCGCATCCACATCTCCTGCCATTGCGTGCTGTGGGCACTGCCTGCTTGTTGACTGTGTGTCCGAACGGCCGTTGGAATGACCGACTGTGAGTATTCTGCTGCCTTACTACGAGGAATCCCAAACCTGTCCTTCCTGTCCGCATTGATCCAACGTGTCACTGATCCTGTTTCCACCCTAGGTGTAACCTTGACGTCTTACCCATCTTTAACTCTCAGAGCTACCAGTTGTCATTAATCCTACCTCAACCCTATCCATAATCCCGACAACACCCCATCTCTTAGAGCTAACATTTGTCATTAATCCTACCTCAACCCTACCCATAATCCTGACACATCTCTTACCTCGTCAATGTGCCATCTCTTAGAGCTAACATTTTTCATTAATTCTACCTCACCCTACCCATAATCCTGACACATATCTTACCTGGTAAGATGCCATCTCTTAGAGCTAACAGTTGTCATTAATCCTACCTCAACCCTACCCATAATCCTGACACATATCTTACCTTGTAAGATACCATCTCTTAGAGCTGACAGTTGTCATTAATCCTACCTCAACCTACCCATAATCCTGACAGATGTCTTACCTGATTATACCCCATCTCTTAGAGCTAACAGTTGTCTGGCGGATCTGTCATTGATCCTACCTCAGCCCTACCCATAATTCTGGCCCGTATCTGTCCACGTCCCAACCTCAATACTTAATGCTATCAGTTGTCTGACGGATTTATTTAATTCTGACCTATATCTTACCTCGTTCTCACTTCCGCTCCTGGAGCTACCATTTGTCTGACAGACCTATTGTTAATCCGACCTCAGCCCTACCCGTGATCTTAATATGTATCCTACCTCGTAGTTCCTACCTCATCATAGAGCTGCGATCTGTCAGACGAACCTATCATTAATACGACCTCAGCCCTGCCCATAATCTTAATATGTGCCTTACCTCGTTCCTACCACATATCTTAGAATTGCGATCTGTCTGACGAACATATCAGTAACCCTACCACAACACTACCAATAATCCTTGCACATAGCTCACTTAGTCTCATGCTCAACTTAGAGACACCAGTTGTTTGACGGACTTATAACTGGTCCTATCTTAACGCTACTTATAACCCTGACACATGTCGTACTAGAGCTACAACTAGATATCTGGTAATCTGTCATTGTCGTTGCCATCCTAACTCGTTCCAGTTTCACCTCGGAGAGCTACTAAACATGTGGCAAATCTGTCACTGATCCTACTTCAACGCTACCCATAATCGTCTCACGTATCTTCCCTCGTTCCAGCCTAAATTCTGCCAGCTGCCCGGCTACCATCGCTCTAACAGACATGACATTATTTAGTCCGAACCCAGCCATAAGTAGCGCTGATTCGGACATTTCACATCCACTCTCGGCATCAGTGTCCTATGTCCGGTAAACTGCTGCTCGTGGGCCATTCATGATGAATATTCATGAGATGAGGTCATCAAGTTAATCAAGAGGGAGAGGGAGGGATGAGAGTGTACGGTGCAGACGACAAAATCTCTACATGCTTTCTCCATTTGTGTACACCTCAGCCTCGCTTTCCATCTCGTAACCCGCTGTGACCGAGCTGGTTAAAAATGGACCAATGAAAAGCCAGGGTTCAAGCGCGCACTACATTGACGACTACCCTGAATTGATCACACACCCTGAGCATGCGCAGCTATGAATGGATCTGAAGTGCTATCGACAAATCGGCAATTAATGGACGGCCTGACGAATTGATCCATCGACTGAGTGATAACTTGGACTGTTGGAACAGGTTAATCAATGCCTGAAATAATTATGTATCTGATCACTTTTGTTCAAATTCAGAGAAAAATATGTTATATTCGTTAAACACGCACACGCACGCACCCACACCCACACCCATACATTCACACACAAGCATACACACACACACGCGCGCGAGCACACACACACGCGCGCGAGCACACACACACACACACACACACACACACACACACACACACACACACACACACACACACACATACGCATGCACCTACACACACGCACACACGAACGCACGTACGTACACACATGTACACACACACACACACACACACACACACACACACGCACGCACGCACGCACGCACGCACGCACGCACGCACGCACACACACATAAATGCGCGCGCAAGCACGTGCAGACAATTGTGCACGCGTGCACGCATGCACGCACGCATGCACACACACATACACACACACACGCGCACGAACGCACGCACACATACGCACACCCACAAGATATACACACATACACAGTCACACACACACACACACAAACACACACACACACACACACACACACACACACACACACACACACACACACACACACACACACACGCGCGCGCGCGCGCGCTCGCATTTAAATGTTTAAATACACTCTGCGTCGAAAATTATCTCTAATAGACCTAGTACCATGACTATATTTTTCAGAGAGAAATTAGAGGAAATTCCAGACGACGTTTTGGTGTCCATCTCAGCCGTGAATTGACATAGCCTCTGCCTCGCCAGTACTACTACCAGTTCTAAGTTAAAACTAAAACACTGTTCTGCTTTGTAAAGTTTCGTTCGCCAGGTGTATCTTTTCTGGGGCAAAGCCGTTCTCAGTAGACGATCTTCGGAAATCCAGGGGACTGCACTCGGTAAGAGCCTTCGGGCATGGACCTGTATATATATATATATATATGGGCGATTCAGCGAAGCTGGTTTGCTAGAGTGAATGCGCTTTGTAATCTTTCGCGCAAGAAGTCGCAAGAGGTCGCAGCGCACTTCCGGGCCGATTTCTGAGTAGGCGTTGCTTCCCGCTGTGTATAACAGTGGAAGTTGAACCTAGAATTGCGAAGCAGTACAAATGCCAATACTGTTGCAGTTGCAAAAATTACCGTGGAAAGGGGATGGAGGGTGGAAAAAAGTGTCTTTGCGTCGTTTTTGGCTGACCAGAAGATCGCGAGTTCGTAGAAACAAATGCGTTTTGGGGCATCCTATAGCACGAACAACAAGTTATTGCTTATATTGCCAGACACACTGTGACCACGGGCCTCCAAAAATGCCTTTAAAGTTGGCAGTGTAAAATTCGCAAATTCGCTGTCACCGTCTTCCATTGTGAAGAAAGTACGCACCGGAAGTAAAAGCAGCCAAGGGACTTAAGCGATGCCGGGCAAAAGTCAAGGGAGTTAACATCCCCGCCTGAATCACCCTATAGGTCCATGCCTGCGGGTGTAGCGCAGAGTAGGCACGCTTTTGTTGGGGGTACAGTGAGCACGTGGGGAAGATGACGGATACCCGTAAACAAAAGGCAGAAAAGGCATCAGAAATGCCGATCAAACACTCACTGCTCGCGGGGAACGTGCAGATCGGATAGTAGGTTCCCCCAGCTGGTAGTCTAGTATAAATTATAATAGGTCCATGCCTGAAGATCTCATATTGTCTCAGATCGGCTCTTCTCCGCTGCCACCTCCATTCAGGGGACTTCACTCTCCCGGAGTAAGAAAACACTGTCAAATTATCTTCGCCTGTTATTTCCGGAAATCGTCTATTCACACAGAAGCTTGTAACAAAAAAAGGCTTGCATACCCTTGCGCCATCGAGTGCTACAGTCTGTCTCGGCAAACCAAGCCTGCCGGCTTCCTATTCAATTGCAGATTCCCTCGGGGACTAAACAGAAACATTTATTCATGTCTACTTGTTTTATAACACTGGTTTGGGCAAATTTAGGAAAACCTAGGGGCGAATGGAGAAAATATTAGGGGCAAATTCAAGTCTACTTTCTGAATTGAATGCCATATAGAATTAACGTCATTGCCAATATCTGAAAACAATCAGTGGTAGTGGTTTTCAGATACATGTACTGGGAATGGTTTTCATTGTGGCATTTGTATTCAAAAGGCAGCCTTTAATTTGGAAACAACAATTTGATGGTATCCAACTGGAGGACGTTCGTCCTCAGGTGACCCTGTGCGCGTGACAGGAAGTGTAAAATCATTAACTAGCTCACCGAAGAATGTCATTTCAGAGAGGACGCCATGGAGATAGGACCCCTAAGCAAGCTATTCAATTCCAGGATTAGACCGGCAACAACAAAAAAAGGAGAAAAGAAAAAGGACCTTGCTCTTCATATTTCTGGAAGAAACAGAAAACGAAAGGCTAAACGTAGAAATAGATGTGTAACGTTTTCATAGCCCACGCATGTACACACAAAATTCTTCTGAAAGGCTCTGCTCCTTGAACTGGTTTTTTTTCTCTCTCTTTTTTTCTTCTGAAATGTGTGGGTCAGAGTGACATCCAATTTTCCAGCCTTGGTGCAATTCTTGGCAGCCAGGTCGCACTGAAGGAACACGGTGGACAATCTCTGTCAACTGGTTTACCTGGAGATCGGGCGGATCTCTTCAATCCGACAATATGTTTCTTTTGAAGCCACCGGGGCTTTCATTTTCTCTCTTGTTCTCTCTAGGCCTGCTTATTGTAATGTTCTCTTTGCCAGCTCTCCTCAGCTTCTCCTTAATAAAATTCAAAGAGTTCGTGTCATCTGCAAAGCTCAAACAAAATGGGCATCACT
>JABMCL010002039.1:317500-320000 GCA_018857735.1 Alviniconcha marisindica
GAGATTTCATCACCACACTACGTGCTGTCAGTGTGGACTGGAGATTTCATCACCACACTACGTGCTGTCAGTGTGGACTGGAGATTTCATCACCACACTACGTGCTGTCAGTGTGGACTGGAGACTTCATCACCACACTACGTGCTGTCAGTGTGGACTGGAGACTTCATCACCACACTACGTGCTGTCAGTGTGGACTGGAGAGGGAGGTTGGAGTGACATGACGTCTTTCATCACCACACTACGTGCTGTCAGTGTGGACTGGAGATTTCATCACCACACTACGTGCTGTCAGTGTGGACTGGAGACTTCATCACCACACTACGTGCTGTCAGTGTGGACTGGAGATTTCATCACCACACTACGTGCTGTCAGTGTGGACTGGAGATTTCATCACCACACTACGTGCTGTCAGTGTGGACTGGAGATTTCATCACCACACTACGTGCTGTCAGTGTGGACTGGAGACTTCATCACCACACTACGTGTTGACAGTGTGGACTGGAGATTTCACCACACTACGTGTTGACAGTGTGGACTGGAGATTTCATCACCACACTACCGTGCTGTCAATGTGGACTGGAGATTTCATCACCACACTACGTGTTTTCAGTGTGGACTGGAGAAATGGGAGAGACATGACGTCTTTCATCACCACACTACGTGTTGTCAGTGTGGACTGGAGAGGGAGGTTGGAGTGACATGACGTCTTTCATCACCACACTACGTGCTGTCAGTGTGGATTGGGGAGGGAGGTTGGAGTGACATGACGTCTTTCATCACCACACTACGTGTTTTCAATGTGAATTGGAGAGGGAGGTGGGAGTGACATGACGTCTTTGATCACCACACTACGTGCTGTCAGTGTGGACTGGAGATTTCATCACCACACTACGTGCTGTCAGTGTGGACTGGAGATTTTATCACCACACTACGTGCTGTCAGTGTGGACTGGAGACTTCATCACCACACTACGTGCTGTCAGTGTGGACTGGAGAGGGAGGTTGGAGTGACATGACGTCTTTCATCACCACACTACGTGCTGTCAGTGTGGACTGGAGATTTCATCACCACACTACGTGCTGTCAGTGTGGACTGGAGATTTTATCACCACACTACGTGCTGTCAGTGTGGACTGGAGACTTTTATCACCACACTACGTGCTGTCAGTGTGGACTGGAGATTTTATCACCACACTACGTGCTGTCAGTGTGGACTGGAGATTTCATCACCACACTACGTGCTGTCAGTGTGGACTGGAGATTTTATCACCACACTACGTGTTGACAGTGTGGACTGGAGATTTCATCACCACACTACGTGTTGACAGTGTGGACTGGAGATTTCATCACCACACTACGTGCTGTCAATGTGGACTGGAGATTTCATCACCACACTACGTGTTGTCAGTGTGGACTGGAGAGGGAGATGGGAGAGACATGACGTCTTTCATCACCACACTACGTGTTGTCAGTGTGGACTGGAGAGGGAGGTTGGAGTGACATGACGTCTTTCATCACCACACTACGTGCTGTCAGTGTGGATTAGAGAGGGAGGTTGGAGTGACATGACGTCTTTCATCACCACACTACGTGTTGTCAATGTGAATTGGAGAGGGAGGTGGGAGTGACATGACGTCTTTGATCACCACACTACGTGCTGTCAGTGTGGACTGGAGATTTCATCACCACACTACGTGCTGTCAGTGTGGACTGGAGATTTTATCACCACACTACGTGCTGTCAGTGTGGACTGGAGATTTTATCACCACACTACGTGCTGTCAGTGTGGACTGGAGAAGGTTGGAGTGACATGACGTCTTTCATCACCACACTACGTGCTGTCAGTGTGGACTGGAGATTTCATCACCACACTACGTGCTGTCAGTGTGGACTGGAGACTTCATCACCACACTACGTGCTGTCAGTGTGGACTGGAGATTTTATCACCACACTACGTGCTGTCAGTGTGGACTGGAGACTTCATCACCACACTACGTGCTGTCAGTGTGGACTGGAGATTTTATCACCACACTACGTGTTTTCAGTGTGGACTGGAGACTTCATCACCACACTACGTGTTGACAGTGTGGACTGGAGATTTTATCACCACACTACGTGTTTTCAGTGTGGACTGGAGATTTCATCACCACACTACGTGCTGTCAATGTGGACTGGAGAGGGAGATGGGAGAGACATGACGTCTTTCATCACCACACTACGTGTTGTCAGTGTGGACTGGAGAGGGAGGTTGGAGTGACATGACGTCTTTCATCACCACACTACGTGCTGTCAGTGTGGATTGAGAGGGAGGTTGGAGTGACATGACGTCTTTCATCACCACACTACGTGTTGTCAATGTGAATTGGAGAGGGAGGTGGGAGTGACATGACGTCTTTGATCACCACACTACGTGCTGTCAGTGTGGACTGGAGAGGGAGATGGGAGAGACATGACGACGAAGACGATTACCATCATGATGATGACCATTATGGCCATGT
>JABMCL010002039.1:325000-347500 GCA_018857735.1 Alviniconcha marisindica
AATGCAACATGCAATCAGCCCAATAACAGTTAACACTGCAACAGAATGCAACATGCAATCAACCCAATAACAGTTAACACTGCAACAGAATGCAACATGCAATCAGCCCAATAACAGTTAACACTGCAACAGAATGCAACATGCAATCAGCCCAATAACACTGCAACAGAATGCAACATGCAATCAGCCCAATAACAGTTAACACTGCAACAGAATGCAACATGCAATCAGCCCAATAACACTGCAACAGAATGCAACATGCAATCAGCCCAACAACACTGCAACAGAATGCAACATGCAATCAGCCCAACAACACTGCAACAGAATGCAACATGCAATCAGCCCAATAACGTTGCAACAGAATGCAACATGCAATCAGCCCAATAACGTTGCAACAGAATGCAACATGCAATCAGCCCAATAACGTTGCAACAGGATGGAACATGTAATCACCCTAATAATACTGCACCAGAATGGAACATGTAGTGAGCTCAATAACGTTGCACCAGAATGGAACATGTTGTGAGCCCAATAATGTTGCAACAGAATGGAACATGTTGTGAGCCCAATAACGTTGCACCAGAATGGAACATGTTGTGAGCTCAATAACGTTGCACCAGAATGGAACATGTTGTGAGCTCAATAATGTTGCACCAGAATGGAACATGTGAGCCCAATAATGTTGCAACAGAATGGAACATGCAGTGAGCCCAATAATGTTGCAACAGAATGGAACATGTGAGCCCAATAATGTTGCAACAGAATGGAACATGCAGTGAGCCCAATAACGATGCAACAGAATGAAAACGTAAATCACCCCAAGTGTGGTACCATTGAAAGCCGTTGTGCAAAACATACACGCCGGATGTGACTAACGTTGCACACCACATTATGGTGGTTTTCTCCAGTCTGTTCAGTTTGGAGACTATTACTTAAACAGGGGACTAGTACATAAACAGAGGACGCCAAATCTGGTTCCGAAACCTTCCCATTCAAACCGATATGGACACACCCGCAGCAACTAGTTTGACAACATTCACAATGAACGGATGAAGATGAACATTTTGACTCCTTCACAGACAGCACATAGCACAGTAAATGGCATCATTTCAAGGCACTAGCGGTATATATTAAAGAAAACTATTTGAAAATAATAATAACAATCAGAATGAAGTAAGAATGGATTTTCAAGAATACGTGTGGTTATTGGCTTACGTGTGCAACTGTTTTCACTGTATTGCTCTTGTTTTGTTTCTCTTTTGTAATTTGTATTTGCACCATGTTCTCTTGCCATGTTGGCATCCACATTAAATATTTGTCTGCAGAGATACATTTTCACAGCAGAGCGAATCAGAGGTATTACAGCAAAGGGAAGAACGAGGGCAGTATAGGTCACAGAGGGTACACTTTCACAGCTCAGTCAGCTGAGGCAGTGGTCACAGAGGGTATCCTTTCACAGCTGAGTTAATTTGGGCATTGGAGGTCACAGAGGGTATTCCTTCATTGCTCAGTGAACTGAGGCAGTGAAGGTCGGAAAGGATACTCCACAGCTGAGTTAAATCAGGCAATGAGGTCACAGAGGGTAATCCTTCACAGTTGAGTTAATTTAGGCAATGGAGGTCACAGAAGGTACTCCTTCATAGCCGAGTTAATTTGGGCAATGGAGGCCACAGAGGGTACTCCTTCACAGCTGAGTGAACTGGGGCAATGGAGGTTGGAAAGGGTACTCGTTCACAGCTGAGTTAATTTAGGCAATGGAGGTCACAGAGGGTATCAAATGCTGAGTTAATTTGGGCAATGGAGGTCACAGAGGGTATTCCTTCACAACTCAGTGGAATGAGAAACTGGAGGTCAGAGGGTACTCCTTCACAGCTGAATGAATTTGTGGAAACTGAGAGCACAGATGGGATTTCCCAAGCACCATACTATCTTAAACTGAACTGAACTGAAGAAAGCACTGCCCATGAAAATGCAGAAAACCTGTTGCATACATATATAATGCTACTTTGCATGGCGATTATAAGGACAAGTTAGCTCTTGGGCGGGGACAAAAAGAGAGAAAAGATACAAAGAAAACAGAATACAAAAGATCAAAAACAGAAAACAAAAACTGTAAAAGTTTGGTTAAGAATTTACTATTCACAAAATTAACTATGCAGGCATTTGCCAAAAGACACTGACATTGGAACCTTCCATAACACAGCCTAATGCTAGGCGATCTGACGAACAGACTGTGAAGCGAAAATAATCCACTAATACAATCCTGCGACTGCAATATATTGCCACACACACACACACATACAATCACACACACACACACACATGAACATAAGATGCACGTATTCCAGCACACCAGAATCAACGTCAACATACGATTTTTCATTTGAAATCAAAGACAGCGACAAAATAAATACAGACAGCACAGAACTGACCTACTCATCAGCAGAACTAATGTGACTCAACAGGAAGGATCCAAACAGAGATAGATCCAGGTGTACCCATGCAGCTTCAGCCAGTCAGAACATCATAATGAACATTTTACATCAACACCAAGCGCAGATTTTCTGTGTACGAGCCAATGTGTGTCAAAGGTGAGTGGGAGGGGAGAAGGGGGCGGGGGATTGTACATGTATATTTTAATCAAGAAGGATTTTTTTGACTTTATTTCATAGTAATCCACGTGAAAAGTGGCACTCATCTGCCGTGTCTGCCTCACAAACATAGCATAGCAGCTGCACACATGTGTGGTCACTGCCACTGGTAGACTGCAAACAAAACCTTCAAAATTAGTAATGACACCCATCCACTGCCTCAATTATTGGGACTGATGCATCCAATAGGCTCTTTATCAAGGGAGTAGGACTCTCTCTCTCTCTCTCTCTCTCTCTCTCTCACACACACACACACACACACACACACACCACACACACACGTACACACACACACACACACACACTGTCAATCCGGTCTGCTGTAGACAGTCAAGAATTTGTCATTATAAAAATCCTTTCAAGAACAGTGTACAAGTCAGTTTATTACAAAATGTGGTTTCCACAGTTCGTCGCATTAAAATTAATGTTCCTGCATGTTTGTTTTGTTCTGCATTCCAAGGGCCATGCTCTCCTTGCTATGATGCTCTTGCATACGCAGACAAAAACTCCTTTCAAAGTTCTGTCACTCGGACTCAATGATAGACGGTTCCTCCCCCCACCCCCATCCCTGCCCCCTCCTTTTTTATCTCATACCTGCCACACACAAAAACTCGCCACAAAAATAACATTTATGCATTGAATAATGATAACAGGCACTGCATACCACCTCTGCACATAAATACTCACTCAGATTTGTCCATTTCACACACACACATGCATTCATGCACACACACATACACACACACACACACACACACACACACAGAGGTGCGCACACACACACACACACAGGTGCGCACACACACACACAACACTCACACACACACAGATATATATATACACACACACACAGTCACATACACACAAATGCATGTTCACACATAAAAACACTGGAATGAAGACAACCCAGAGAAAAAGAAAAAAAACATTGACAGCAGAGCTCTGCAGGTCAGTCAAATGGCACAAATGATGCCAACGAAAGACGGTGCCACTTGGACTATCAATAGTATTAAGATTCTGTCTCGTCCCCGGCACTTTCTGCACCCCCTGTTTGCCGACGACGGACCGTTGTGTCTCCAGCCTCCTCCTTCTCCTTCTCTGCCTCTGCCTGTTCTTGGCTGGTGTCCTCAATCACATCAGATTCATCATCCTGCATGCATAATAAAGACGAAAATAGCATTTAAAAAAGGATAAATGTTGACATCAAAAAAATAACCAATAACATTAAAGTTCCACAATGAAGTAGAAGACACACCAACTGCTTTTTCACTGTGGGTCTTTTTGGGGATTTTCCTTTTTGAAAACTGTCTGCACTGACAAATTCTTCCACAGCGACCCATCAATCCAAGGACAAGGACACCATCTGCATTTTTATAATACAATTTTTTCATTAGGGACCTTTTTTTAATACAGATGTTTTCATACTGGTTGTAATAAGCATGTTAAAACTGTCTGTGGACACAGAGCAAATTCTCCCACAATAGCCCAAGTATCCAAGATCAAATGCACCAACCACTTTTTCATGATGCATCTTTTTCCATTAATTTCTAGTTGAGCACTGGAAAACCAGGGATGCATTTTGCATGCAAACTGCACACCTTTTTTTTCCAGTTTATACCATGACATCATTATATTCATTTTCACAGCTGTACCCTCACAATACACTCCACTACGGAGTAAACTGCACACATTTTTTTTCTTCAGTTTATACCATGACATCGTTATATTCATTTTCACAGCTGTACCCTCACAATATACTCCACTACGGAGTAAACTGCACACATTTTCTTTTCAGTTTATACAATGTCATTATATTCACTTTCACAGCTGTACCACCACAGTACACTTTACAAAGTAATTCGCCATACTCCACAGTCCGCTTCCTGCCACCATACTGTCTGTGTATCTGATCGTGTGATGTGTCCAACCCATTTTGCGATATCATTAGGCCCTACTGCAAAACTTCCATTCAATGCAATGCTTGCATGTGGGTCCATGCAAGAGATGGGATGTTCTTTCGGGTTTCACATCAGCTGTCAGTTCTAGGTATCACACAAGCATGCGGTTCCCTGCCAACTACTTTGAAAGAGATACATACCAGCAATCATGTTTCCGCCAAAACTCTTGTTTCCATGGGAATATACAGTGCTGTTAAAAAGTCACATGACATGACAGGGAGCAGTTAAAGAAAAACCCTTTTTTCAGCACACTGGCTTCTTTTAATTTTTTATCATTTGTTAGTGTATTATACATCCGTTTGTTGCTTGATGTGCTGCGACTGGAAATTTGCACACGTTTTGCGATGGCTAATTAAAATTAATGTTCTTATTTTTTACCTTTTGTGTGTTTTAGGTTTATTTCACAACGCTAGCAGTCAACTTTGTTTCAGATTTGGGTTTTGGGTTTGTTTCTAGCACACTGGCCTAATGGAAGGGAGATAACCTGCATTTTGGCAATGACGAGGCTGCTGTTGAAGGGAGGAGAGAAGAGTGTACGTTTATGTTGCAGTTTACCACTGCCAGCAACTCAGTAGTCACGGACACTAAAGCCAGGGACCTTTGGTTTAGACCTGGTGGACCAGTCAGCCAAGCCCTGGTACAAGTCAGGGACCTTTGGACTAGACCTGGTCATCACCTCTCACAGCCACATCCCATCTTGTTCAGGACATCACAGACACAAAATGGCATCGCTTACTACCATGCTCTGGTACAAGTCAGAGACCTTTGGTTGAGACCTGGTCGACCAGAGGCACCTCTCATAGCCACATCCCATCTTGTTCAGGACATCACAGACACAGACACAAAATGGCAGTGCTTACAACCGTACTCTGGTACAAGTCAGGAACCTTTGAATTAGACCTGGTCAACCTGAGGCACCTCTCAGAGCCACATCCCATCTTGTTCAGGATGTCACAGACACAGACACAAAATGGCAGCGCTTACAGGCACACCCAGGCACCTCTCATAGTGACAGCCCCAGGACTCAAGAGCTAAGAAATTAAAGCAAACTGCAGGGAAGTAGCATCGCAGGCCCTATCGCTAGGAATGGAATATACAAAAAATTAAAAGAGCACTTTTTCTCTCAAATTCTCATCCTGTTGTTTATTAAAAATAAATGGTGGAAAAAAGTCCCCAAAACATGAACCGTGAGTGCTGCCATTGTGGCACGCTGCCTTCTTTTTTAACCACCTTCCACGTGTACACTACCCACCTTGTCATCATCCTCCAGGTGTTCCTTAGTGGGGGGTATTGTGTGCCTTGGAATATACTTGGGCGGGAAAAGCCAGTCACAGCACAGCACAAACATCTGAAGAAAAACAAGTCAACATGAAGCCAGTCACAGCACAGCACAAACATCTGAAGAAAAACAAGTCAACATGAAGCCAGTCACAGCACAGCACAAACAGCTGAAGAAAAACAAGTCAACATGAAGCCATTCACAACACAGCACAAACATCTGAAGAAAAACAAGTCAACATGAAGCCAGTCACAGCACAGCACAAACAGCTGAAGAAAAACAAGTCAACATGAAGCCAGTCACAGCACTGCACAAACAGCTGAAGAAAAAAGAGTCAATAAATGACAACACCTCCTGGTTCATGACAGCTCCAAATCGGTACGTGTGCAACTGAGGCTGAATGGTACCATGAAGAAGGAAGAAGAAAAAAAGGATTTTTTTTTTTTTTTCTGCACTGTAATGACCTTCATTGATTTATAGGTAGGGTACTTAAAAAATTTCATTATTATTATTATTATTAAGGGAACACAGAACACATGTGAGTGTGCACACAAGCCCATTCCTGTTTGTAAATTATGTCAATCATCCCCTCACCCACATCTGTGACTCAAAGTCAAACACACTCTGACTGCATCACCATGCTGACTCCCTCCTTCCATATGTATGTATGTATATATATGTGTGTGTGTGTGTGTGTGTGTGTGCGCATGCACTCATGGTGAGCATGTGTGGTGGGCAAGTATTCATGTGTGTGTGTGTGTGTGCGTGCATGCATGTGTGCGTGCGTGCGTGCATGTGTGTGTGTGTGTGTGTGTGTACAGACAAACATACCATTTTACATGTAAAACAGCAAGGATGTGCATGCATGTATCCTTGAATGTGACTGTATGAGAGTGTTTTGATCTCTCTCTCTCTCTCTCTCTCTCTCCCTCCCTCCCTCTCTCTCTCTCTCTCTCTCTCTCTCTCTCTCTCTCTCCTCTCTCTCTCTCTCTCTCTCTCTCTCTCTCTCTCATCCTTTCAGTGTCAGAGTTTCATTAAGACTCCTCACCAGCCCCAGCAGCAGACCCAGAATGATGGTAAGGATGGCAAAGATGATGTAGCAACCCCACTCTGGTATGCCATACTCCGAGGTCATCATGTTGTAGAAACTCTGTTGGCAAATGTACATATTAAAGTGACAAGCAAGGCAAAGATGTAGTCATGTACACACCACCCCTACTCTGGGATGCCATTTTGTAACATCGTTATTTTATTATCATTATCATGTTGTGGAAACAAATAATCATAATACAAAAAACACAGTGAAAACAGCGAAGATACGGCAGTGCCTCAATTCTGGTGTGGCATAATAATGATCATCAAAATAATACTGGAGATTTGTACAGCACATCATCTAGCATCAGCACGGAGTGCTTCACAAACTATGTATGTAATGATGTAAAAAATCAGCACTAACTGCTAAGACATTGTCAACTATAACTATGTCACTATATGCCATGCACACACTGAACATTCATACAAGCATCACGCAGATGCACACATATTCATAACACACTAAAACAAACACACACATGCGCACAAACACATACGCACACACGCACACATACATACACACACACACGCATGCACGCACACACACGCACACACATAACACACACACACACACGCACGCACGCACGCACACACAGTAATCACAAAGAGCAGAGGAATCACCCCTCCCCTACCCCCTCCCCCTCCACCATCACTTGCAAGGCAAAGTTCTGCAATCCTCCAAGGATTTCAGTGTTCTGTTTTGCTGAGACACAAGCTCTGATACTGAAATTTGCAATAAATACAAACCTCAGAACAATGAATTTTGTTTCTCAGAATGCAAGGATTTTACCAGAAAAGAATAGGGAGAAGGGAGTGGGGGCATGCAGGGGCAGGTCCTCATAAAAAGGTGGTATATGTCCTAATAGACGATTTTTGGAAATCCAGGGGACTGCATTCGGTAAGAGCCTTCAGGCAAGGACCTGTATATATAGGTCCATGCCTGCGGGTGTAGCGCAGAGTAGGCACGCTTTTGTTGGGGGTACAGTGAGCACGTGGGGAAGATGACGGATACCTGTAAACAAAAGGCAGAATAGCCATCAGAAATGCCAATCACTCACTGTTCGTGGGGAGCTGGTAATCTAGTATAAATTATAATGGGTCCATGCCTGAAGATCTCGAAGTGTCGCTGATCGGCTCTTCTCCGCTGCCATCTCCATTCAGGGGACTTCACTCTCCCGGAGTACGAAAACACTGTCAAATTATCTTCGCCTGTTATTTCCGGAAATCGTCTATTACCAACAGCATGTTACTGGTTACTCAACTTGCTGCCATTCAAGTACAGTAGCCAGGCTGTTTCTGGCATGGGCTGTTGGGTGGTTAGATGACTGGCCCTCTCTCTTCCCTCCTCCCCCCCCCCCCCCCCCCCCCACCATCCCCAACCCCATTATTTGTAGTAATTACCAGATCTGAAATGTCTACATACCCTGATCACCATGGCAACCCTGAAGAAAAAGCCAACAGCTGCCATCCTGCAACAACCAAGAGGAAAAATATCACAAGCCTTCAAAACACACACACACACATGAAATGTATATGTTGTAGTGTATTGGTTTATATTGTTAGTAGAGTTCACTGCTCCCTTTTGTCAAACCTACTGCTTTGCATTACGTACTTTGGGCCTCACATTAGCTGCAGGCACTTTATAAATAATGTTTCACATTAAACACACACACACACACTCTCTCTCTCTCTCTCTCTCTCTCTCTCTCTCTCTCTCTCTCTCTCTCTCTCTCTCTCTCTCACACACACACACACACACACACAAACTCTCTCTCTGTCTCTCTGTTTCTCTGTCTCTCTCTCACACACACACACACACAACATACACATACACACAAACACACACACTCTCTCTCTCTCTCTCTCTCTCTCTCTCTCTCTCTCTCTCTCTCTCTCTCTCTCTCTCTCTCTCTCTCTCACACACACACACCACACACACACACACACACCACACACACCAAAAGACTACCACACTGAGACAGTCAGAGCACACACACAACTTACTGAAAAGAGTTGGGGTGGATCCAGGATGATACAGGCTGCACATCCTGCCACTTCTTGTCATCCACAAAGCTCAGCAGGTCACTCTCCTTACGGGCCCCAGTGTACGTTCTGAACTCCCCATCCTTCACACTGGAAAACGTCATGACAGCAAAACTGAGCATGATTCACCACCATCCTTCACACAAGAAAACATCATGACAGCAAAACTGAGCATGATCCACCACCATTCTTCACATTGGAAAATGTCATGACAGCAAAACTGAATGTGATCCACCACCATCCTTAACACTGGAAAATGACATGACAGCAAAACTGAATGTGATCCACCACCATCCTTAACACTGGAAAATGTCATGACAGCAAAACTGAGCCTGATCCACCACCATCCTTCAAACTGGAAAATGCCACGACAGCACAATTGGTCATATTTCCACCACTAACCTTCACACTGAAAAATGCCATGACAGCAAAATTGATCATATTTTCACCACCATCCTTCACATTGGAAAATGCCATGACAGCAAAACTGAGCCTGATCCACCACCATCCTTCACACTGGAAAATGTCATGACAGCAAAACTGAGCCTGATCAACCACCATCCTTCACACTGTAAAACATCATGACAGCAAAACTGAGCCTGATCCACCACCATTCTTCACACTGTAAAACCTCATGACAGCAAAACTGAATGTGATCCACCACTACACTTCACACTGGAAAATGTCTTGACAGCAAAACTGAGCCTGATCCACCACCATTCTTCACACTGGAAAACGTCATGACAGCAAAACTGAGCGTGATCTGCCACCATCCTTCAAACTGGAAAACGTCATGACAGCACAATTGGTCGTATTTCCACCACTAACCTTCACACTGAAAAACGTCATGACAGCAAAACTGATCATATTTTCACCACCATCCTTCACACTGGAAAACATCATGACAGCAAAACGGAGCCTGATCCACCACCATCCATAACATTGGAAAATGTCATGACAGCAAAACTGAGTGTGATCCACCACCATCCTTAACACTGGAAAACATCATGACAGCAAAACTGAGCCTGATCCACCACCATCCTTCATACTGGAAAATGTCATGACAGCAAAACTGAGCCTGATCCACCACCATCCTTCACACTGGAAAACAACATGACAACAAAACTGATCATGATCCACAATCATCCACTTAAATTTAAGTCCAGTTTGTAATCTCTACCCAGGCTGTGTAAAACTGGGGCCACTTACACGTGCAGCCAGCTGTTAGAGTTGCTGTTAATGCCCAGCTTGTCAGCCATGGCCCATTGAAAGGATCATCATTGTTTCAGTTGGATAACCTTCAACTTTCTCTCCACTCTGACATTTGCTTCATCAAAGGACTCATCAGCACATACTCATAGACACATTTATTGACATAATTGTTCTATCGGGTGCCAAAGCATCAAACAAAGGAGTTAATAAGCACCTGACAGACCTCCATAGCATGTTTGTCTTTTACTCAAATCACTTTTGTTCTGTGCAGTTTAATTAAACCAAAGACAATATCATGCCATTGTCAGGATTGTGAATATAGTGTAACTAATGCCAACATTTAATGTTGTGATGTAATTCCCCCCCCATATATATACATATATCTATCTAATGTAAGTAGGAGGCAGTAAGTAAGTAAATAAATTGGTGTTTTACACCCAGTCAACCAGTGTGGTTATATCAGGGCAAAGGTAGGAGGCAGAGCTTTCCTCAGGCACAAAATGGCTGACAAAATGGTAGCCGTTTACAGGCCCTACACAGATATTTATAGGTACACTGTATCCGTAGGCTAGTCAAGTTTGCTCATAGTCATACTACCAAGGGCCATAACTGATGAACAACACAAACTGACAACATCCAGGGTTGGCAGAATGGGGCAGCAGAAATACACTCACCCAGTCACCAGACAGGTTGAATTTGTAAAAAGCCTACAGGCAGGTCAAGACAAAAAACTACTGGTCATAATTTTGCATTCTCTGATGAGAATTTCTCTGAATTTATCAACATCTTTTGATCATCAGGGAAGAGATCTGAGCTGTCATATGCAATAGAATGTCATCACTATTCTAACTTGGCTAAAACTGGCAAAAATGCATCCAAGCATGAACTAGAAAGAAGGGTGTGTTTTTTAACCAAAGGGGGATTTTATGATCGTAACAATTCTTCTGGGCTTATGTACAGGGAAAAAAATCAGTTTCTGTGCACAGTAAATAACAGTAATTTTAAATTGCTGCACAGAGTAATTATGAAGGGTATTAAAACAACTGCCCAACACTGTAAACATACTGCGGTAAAAAACTGTTTCATCTTCATTGTACCCAAATTAAAAAGGCACACAGGTGTAAAGACGGTACTGCTTAAGGCTTATGTGACCACGCTTCAAGCTCAGAACACTTACTGAAGTATTGTAGGTAAGGACGTCACCAGAAACCGTCCACTGAGACCTGTCACCAAAAAAAGACAAAACAGTTCCTAAAGATATCACTATCACAAGTATCAGGTAATGTTACAACTTTGAGTCTGATGCATAATATTTTAAAATCATACAGGGTCATCGGAAACCGCCCACTGAGACCTGTCACCAAAAAAAGACAAAACAGCTGCTAAAAATATCATTATCAATATCAGGTAACGTTAACATTTACAGGTATGCCTAATATTTTTAAAAATCTGACAGGGACCATGGTCTGGAACACTGGAAGTCTAACAGGCTGCACTGTAATCTAAGTAAGTAAACATGGTGCTTAACGTCCACAGAAACCATAAGGTTTATTAAGGACGGGACTGTAGTCTGGTGAAAGAGCAGAATTTATGGGTGGTGGCAGGATGTGAGAGTTCTGAGGTTGGTGTCCAGGAGTCAGGAGTGGCTGGCTCAAGGCTTGTGCTGACTCATCAGTGCAGCTTGCTGGAGTGCTTCATCTTCGTCTTCCTCTTACACAGCATGAGAAAAAGTTCACATTAGCAGCACACCTTACACAAAGACCCCACAGACAAACATGTCCATTTTTCAGCATTAGCAAAATAGACTTTAAATTTAATGTCCTATCAACTGCGTAGGCCCCTTCAGGATGCACTTTTCAGTAAGATGACCTGAAAACCACATGCTGATTATTAGAATTTAGATAGATTCATAGATACATAGATAGATACATAGGATAGATAGAAAGATAGATATAAACAGATTATAGTCATGATTATATATATATATGTAGCTGTTCCCAAAGAATGCTTTTCTGAAGCTAAACAAATTACGATTTTCGACACTCGGTCAAATTACTCAAAATCTGTTTTCTCAATTTTCCATCTTTTCAGGTTACATGACTGAACCCTCAGTAAACCAAACACCATTACCATACATGGCATACTATCATACTCTAAAAAACTGATCCTGTAGGAATCATTTTTTTGCTCTTTGGGTTTTTTTCTTCTATTTTTGTGTGTATCTTTGAATGTGTGTCACTGTGTGTGTGTGTGTGGGGGGGGGGGGGGGGGGGGAAGACATTTAGATTTAAATGCATAAAATGACAAATGTATATATATCATTATATGCTATAACTATATTATAAATTATAATATAAATTATGCCTCACTCTCACATCCCTGAAACTAGATAATACTGATAACAATGATATCCAACAAAGCTGAGCAAAAGTTGTTAACCAAGCAAGGTCCATGCACTGATGACTGATCGTAGAGTGTAGTACTTAACTCAGTAACTGTAACAGTGTAAGTGTAATGACTCCATCAAACCTAAACATACCTGGGTTTTCTGTGACATCAACCACCCCAACATTTATGTCCAGATCTCGGCTCCATTCCGCAAGACTCTGCCATGTTGTCTGGAACGACCGGCAGGCGGGGCACCATGGCGCCATGCTGGAATCCCACAAGCACAATACTTAACAGTCAATACACTGTACTGCACTCCACCGTATCTGTGGTCTTGACATTGGCGCATACATGTATTCACTTCTTTTGTGTCTAACGTGGTCACCCCCACACGACTGATTACTTATCATTTGCTCTAGACAAAGTAAAATACTCAATAGATGCTCATCCTAAATTAGTCAAATATAATGCAAAGTTTGAGACTGAGACTGAGTGCTCTTAACTTCTTAAATATTTAAACAGTTGCCCCCCAACCCCACCCCAGAAGCTATTAAGTAATAATAATTCATATATAATATTGACAGAGGAACTACTTCAACTAGGAAGGAAACATGATCAATCATCTCCTTTGGCTTTGGACAACACTGATTGATCAAGCAGACTCACCACATTCATGGTATGTTTAAAGTAGGACACTGGGCTATAACAACTTACAGAATTATGTAACTTATAAATATTATTTACTAGTACTACTTTAGTGCCCCATCATCTACCAAACTAACAAGTAACAAGGATCTTTAATGTGCTAATGGGATCTTTTTGCATTCTATCATCTATGCATGCATGATTGATACTCTATGATACATTGATAGTATGAATCTATGATACTTATTAAATACCCATGGGGGCCTTCAGTCACATAAACTGAAATATTTTAAAAAAACTGTGGAGTCTGCACCTGAATCTGACTACCCATCCATATAAATGAGAAAGAGACTTATTAATAATTAAGTGACATTGTAACGCTAGTAATACTATAGTATTGGAATACTAATAGTAATAAGTAACAATAGCATAAAAAGTAGTTTTTTTCATGCATCTTTCTAGTTTCTACATTTCAAGATTAATCATCAACATGTATCCCACTGCATCAGCATCATCACCTGGGCTACTTTCTTGACAAAGGATCAAATCTGAAATACCAGCCCCTTTCATCTTCTTTATGTCGGGTTCACGTCAACCAGTAAGTTCTGGTATTTTAACAGTTAAACTTAAAGCATGTAATATATATTTACTTGGTAAAAAAACAGCAGTTGGTCAAATGTACCAGCTGTTATTTTGTTTGACCAGAAACCAAAAACAACAATGCAGTGAATGTTGTGTGCCTGTGTGTGTGTGTGTGTGTGTGTGTGTGTGTGTGTGTGTGTGTGTGTGTGTGTGTGTGTGTGTGTGTGTGTGTGTGTGTGTGTGTGTGTGTGTGCATGCATGGGGTGTGTGTGTGTGTGTGTGTGTGTGTGTGTGTGTGTGTGTGTGTGTGTGTCACTGTGTGAGTGCGTGCATGCGTGTGTGCATGTGTGTGAGTGTGTGTGTGTGTGTGTGTGTGTGTGTCTGTGTATGTGTGTCTGTGTGTGTGTATGTGTTCTAGACAGGGAAGGAAAGTGTTTGCTACAATGCTAGTACTGTAGTACAGTTATATATATATATATATATATATATATATATATATATATATATATATATATATATATATATATCTGACTGATTCTGCCTCCTTATACAAGTTACAGATCTCACACCAGTCTGAAAACTGTTTATTCAAAATTATTGCAATCACTGTTGATCATTTATGTAGGCCTAAATGAAACTTACAGTGTAAGTCATCCAATAGTATGATCTTCTTTCAACTATTCAAGTTTCATAATTTTCCCTCTTTTTTTTTCCTTTTTTTTTTTTACAACTCGTTCAATACGTCATTCAACATGAAACTGAAACCCATTGTACCAGTCACTAATCAGACCAATGCTAGTTTCCTGGAAGCAAGCTGCGTGTCACTACAGGAAACAGAAACAAAAAAACCTGGGGTCACACTAACTTGACTAAGCGACTAGCAACCGTCGGTGTCACTGTCGCATCTAAGTTCTTACACAATGTCACGTGAATGTGACAAAGCATCTAGCTGTGTCATTAAAATAAACAAGGATATATTTCATTCTTTTTCTTTTTCTTTTGGTAGTTGTGTAAAACCACATCACGCCAGAGTTAACTAACATTGCGTAACAACGTTGCTGTGTCAGTTCCGGCCTCGAAGATCGAGTAATATATATATATATATATATATATATATATATACTTTTATAAAGACTAAAGAGAGAAAGAAAGACGGGGCCTGTGATGGCAACAGATTCCATAAATGCAGCCCCGTCGTAAAGCCTTCCGATCATTTTAAAGTAACCTTGTGATTGTGTACAGTTCGAAAAGCACGAAGTTGTCACTGTCAACCGTAATACTACCCGTGGACTTTCGGTTGTAACCCGCAGACTTCACTGACAGAGAAAATCATACCCGGCAAACCCACCGTACATGTTTGATCATAGCTTACTCACAATTCCACCATCCATTCTCCTTCTAATACAACATTCCAGTTGTCATCAGTCACTCGGATCAAGGGATCGGGCTTTCCAGCCGCCACAGAGGAAAAACTTTGCGTTAAAACTGTGAACACTATGCAGAAGAGCATCAACGACGCCATCATATCCAACTAGGATAACTCTCGCAAAGAAAAATATGATGAGTGCTCACGATTGTGTCCCTTCCTACAAAGGCCACGTGTACAAACCGCAAGTCGTGCATGCTAATGATAAGGGGCGGGGTATTCCGTAACAATAGCAATAGCAAAGTTGTCATCGCCAGCATCACTGTAGTTTGTCAACAATAAGTAACTGTAATGCCAGTGAACTAAATACTAACACAACTAAAAATCATAGTCGCCACTCGGCGCGGGACTGGCGGGACGACACTGCTCGCCGCAGTGCCGACCAGTCTGCCGGAGAGACGCTGAGTGGCCGGTCAGTCACATTGTCATGATCTGCGCCACATATCGTCACGATGCAATGATTCAGATAATGTCTAATCCAGATTCGTAACCACTGCATGATAACATTGTGCATACTATCAATCCGACATCAGTCACGGCCGGTCCGGGCAGTGTGGGTCAGTCAAGGTCAGTCACCGCCACGCCGGCCGCGCGTGCGTCGGTTCTTCTCTTGTTCAAGTTCAATATTAGCGACGAGGAGCCCAGGACGGCCACCTCCGGCAATCCACTTTGCATACATCTTCTGAGTTGCCTTTCTTCTTCTCTGTACCGGCTGAGGCGACCAATTCATAGTTTCAAGTATAGATTTGTAACGTCTCAGTCAGTCTAGTGCGCCGTGACTGACAAGATCGTCAAACTGTCGTAGTCGAGCCGGATTCTGTGGCCACACAACTGAGAGCGCTAGCACTGAGGTTAGGTTATAAAAATGTTTGCGGTAATTACTTGCACGTGGCATCTCATGACTATCAGAAAGGGGCAGTGACTCTCCAGCACGCACACACACTCACACTGACTGACACACTGACACTGACACACTCACACACACACACACACACACACACACACACACACACACACACACACACACACACACACACACACACACACACACACACACACACACACACACACACACACGATATCAAGATACACAGTGACATGACACACTCACTGACACTGACGTGACACACACAGTGACATGACACACTCACTCACGGGCTCACAGAATCGTCACGTTCTACTTTTACTGTCTCGAGCTCAACTTCCACCTCTCTTTCAACACTGACAAATTCAAGTGGAGAATGAAAGTTCCGGCCAAAAATGTTACTGAATCGGCCAAAACGTAAATCACAAACCGACTATTATGTCATAAACAGACAAAAGCCGGATGGCCCGGGGTTTCAGAGTGAAGGCACAAAGGTTCGAAAAGCCAATATAGCTAGGTAAACTTTACCAAAGTGGCTGTCTCATTCCCTGAGAATTAACGTAGTAAACAACAATTAAGTCAGCACAAAACCGTCCATGCGGGATACGAAAGTGACTAAACTACGAACATGTGAAAAGACAGTTCACAACCGGTCAGTGTATCATCAAAAACGTCACCTCAACTCAGTGATAATTTCTCAGGGTCTTACACTGAATTTATGGAAGAAAACTTTAAGGTGTCTTCCAAATCTGTTGACAGTGGGAGATGGAATACCCAAGAGAATTATTTATGGAAAAGTGAAACCAAAGCTAATCAGCGGGCTATCGCGGAGCTGGCCTTTTCACATAATATTATTATAGAAAAGCTGAACCTGTTAATCGCGGCTACGCGGAACAGGCCGCCTTTTCTAACCAGTAAAATAAAGAGATTCCAGTCCTTTAGGAGGTTTAGATCAGAATTTTTAAAAAAATGGAGCCTGGCTTGGGTAACGAATCTGACCTCTCAGTCATTACATCCGGTGTAGCGAAACGCAGTTTAAAGCCGCTTCAACACATCAATCATGACTGACACGCATACACGCACAGCCGGCACGCACGCACACACTGACACACACAATGACTCAACACACACACACACACACACACACACACACACACACACACACACACACACTGACACACATCAGTCACACACACACACACTGACACGGCACGCACACACACGCACGCACACGCACGCACCACGCGCACACACTGACACGCACGCGCGCACATACACACACACACACACACACACACACACACAAAGCACACACACACAAAGCACACACACACAAAGCACAGAGAGAGAGAGACTGTCGGACTGTCAAAACAAAAAGAGACGTATATGGGGATATATATAGTGGGATTTATCGTACCGCCAATGGTGACGAGAAAAATGTTATAACCCGTATAATCATGTACTGAAACAACTCGTGGCTGCCACGGAGCTGGCCCCTGTGCCTAATCATTTAAGCGAACTGACGTGGAAAATAATAAAACATCAGCGACGCCAGATATTACGGCAAGATCAAACCAAAAAAAGTACAGCAATCAAACAACAATCTAACAACAGTCAGAAACTAGGAAGGTACTAGGTAAAAGATAGTCAAACCAACCTGTTGAACTAAAGTGGATTAACTTGTATTGAGCCTACATCAAAACACTGGCTGCACGAATGAAACTTGGACTTGGAGACTTGGCAAAGCGACTACTGAGAACCCTCTCAGTAGTCGCTTTCCGGCCAAGTATCCAAGTTTCATTCGTGCAGCCAGTGTGTACCCACACGTCCTTAAAATTTCAGTCCGTGAGGGCGAGTGGTGCGGGGATGGTAGGTAGGTAGGTAGTGTTGCTTAATGTCCTCAGATGTCAGTTGACATATTAGGGACAAGCTGAGACCAATGCCGAAGCATGGTTCAGTATAGCTTTACGTCCACGGAAACCAGAAGGCTCGTTAGGACGGACAGCCCAGGACGGCCACCTCGGTCGACTCTCACACAGCTCCTGAAATATGAGTGCGGGGATTTTGTTGTTGTGTTTTTGCTTAATGTCCTCAGATGCTAAAAGCATATTAGGGACAATCTATAAAGTGAGCTTGACTTGGATATATCATAGTTAGATCATGGGGGAGACGGGGGGGATGGGGAGCGAAGAAAGCTTGGTCCACTTGCGGATCAATATTTGGATCGGGATACTGTGCGGGGATTAAAACGGAGGGTCTTTTATACCTTCAAAAATACGGTATCGGTGGCTCAGAATTTGGAATAACTGAAAAAAGAATTAGTAACAGAAAGGGGAAGGCAACTCTTCCATGCCCGTGACGAACAGGGAGGCTGGCTGGGCGCGGCTCGGCCACTGAACCATCCTTTGGCCAGCGGCTTCACACGGAAAAGGAGACTACTGCACCCGGCCACGACCGCACTAAGACCCAGCACCAACGAACTATTGACTGAACTAAAAACATTCTCATCTTTTCAACTTCAAAACTTACAAAGACCATTTCACCAGCAGTCTGACTAAAGTTGATATATATATATATATATATATATATATATATATATATATATATATATATATATATATATATATATATATATATATATATATTTTAACCGATGTACTTTAATGCCGTCCCTAATAAGCCGTACGGTTTCTGTGGACGTTAAGCACCATGTTTACTTACTTACCTGTACTTTAATGGAAGGGCTTTTCTCCACAGATTCATAGTGAGGGACGAATAGGGTTGTCACGGGAGAACATGAAGTAAATTTAAATAAATAAACAAAATGATTCGATGGAATAAGACAAAATGACATCAACAAGAACTTATTCCTGGCCGCTGTACCAACGTGCCTCTGAAGAGCCGGGAGAACAAGTCCTGCAATACCGTACTCTTTTCAAAATCAGTCTGAAACAAGAATGACTGCTAACTTTCTAAAACAAGATCCAAACGCATCAAAAGTTCAGAATAACGCTATTTATTAGGACAAAACACGACTGACATGCGAATTTTCGGGGTAATCCCTTTTATCAAGCCGAAAATTCTGTCGGTTCGCATGTTGTGTTTTGTCCTAATAAACAGCGTTATTTTGAACCTCAGTTTATGTGTTTGGATCTAATATTCTCGAGCCAACTCAGGTCTCGGACAGACTAGGCCAATCCAGCTAGCGAAGCGCTCCCCGCCGGGACTGAACCCCGACCCGGCGACACAGCCCTAGCTCCTCCGACAACAACCCTGCTTTCAACATCGCAGGCAACGTCAACCAAAGCGGAGAAATAAACCTTATTGTGAGGACTACGGCTGTTGCAGCCGATCAGAGGCGGCGTCTCTTAACTCTGGACTCACCTTTACAAGGTTCCAGGCGAGATCAAAAGATCAAGAGATCTAGAGGAGGGAGGTGGAGCTGGACCTTCAAGTTAGCCCAAAAGAGATCATGAGTAGGGAGGTGGAGCTGAGCTGCGAAAGTTGGACTTCTTTCGCTTCGAGTTGTTCCTGAACAGCAGGGCAACGGACATTGTCCTTGTGACTCTGCTCAAGCACGGCAGTTGAAACAACAATTGCGCAGTGCACTAGTCGCTGGGCAATGGCGAGGGGACACCGCCTTAATACTTCCATTATTCTGGCGGCGGTTCACGGTCTCTCCTGTCTTTTTCGGGCGGTATCCGCGGTCGAGCCTTCACTCCTCGTCCCCCCCCCCCCCCCCCCCGCCCCCTCCCCCCCCCCCCCCCGTCCCCGTCCCCGTAATAAGCCACCTCGCTTCTGTGGACGTAAAGCAAAATGGTCTAGTCTCTAGGAGGCCAGAAATAGGGCAGTGGTACCGCTACTGCCGCTTCTGGGAGGCTGTTCCACTCAGGGATAGAGTCCAGAGATGGGGCTGTGGCACCAGGAGGCCGTTCCACTCAGGGATAGAGTCCAGAGATGGGGCTGTGGCACCAGGAGGCCGTTCCACTCAGGGATAGAGTCCAGAGATGGGGCTGTGGCACCAGGAGGCCGTTCCACTCAGGGATAGAGTCCAGAGATGGGGCTGTGGCACCAGGAGGCTGTTCCACTCAGGGATAGAGTCCAGAGATGGGGCTGTAGCACCAGGAGGCTGTTCCACTCGGGGATAGAGTCCAGAGATGGGGCTGTGGCACCAGGAGGCTGTTCCACTCAGGGATAGAGTCCAGAGATGGGGCTGTAGCACCAGGAGGCTGTTCCACTCAGGGATAGAGTCCAGAGATGGGGCTGTGGCACCAGGAGGCTGTTCCACTCGGGGATGGTGCCGGATGGAGGCGGTCTTCTTCGTTATGCTGTGGGGATCCCAGTAGCCTGGTTGGGGCAACATTCCACAACCGGTGATGCGCATAAAACGGACTGAAAAGACAATTGAATAACTGAGACCTAGGGGTGGGTACAGAAAAGCAGGCCAAAAACAGGTGATGGGGGCTTAAGCGTACTAGTCGTTTCTCAGCCAGACCTCACTGACTGGCGGATCTGAGGGCCTGGGGGGAGTCTCAGTGCGGCTGGTGCGTGGGGTGGGGTGTTGTTCCACAAGCGGTTTGCTGACGGGAAAAGATTGTTCTTGTGGATTTCTGTTTTGGAATGGAGGACGAAAAGGTTGGTCTCATAGCCATGGGTAGGGTTTTGAGTTAAAATAGGAGTTCCCTCTCTGGGTTCGGTGTCACGTCACTAAACAGGGTTTTGAGTGAAGATAGGAGTTGCCTCTCTTGGTTCGGTGTCACGTCATTAAACAGGGTTTTGAGCCGTGAAGATAGGAGTTCCCTCTTCGGGTTCGGTATCACTCAAAAGGGTTTTGGGTGAAGACAGGAGTTGCCTCTCTGGGTTGGGTGTCACTAAACAGGGTTTTGAGTGGAGATAGGAGTTCCCTCTCTCAGTCGGTTCGGTGTCAATAAACAGGGCTTTGAGTGAAGACAGGAGTTCCCTCTCTGGGTTGGGTGTCACTAAAACAGGGTTTTGAGTAAGACAGTTCCCTCTCTGGGTTCGATGTCACTAACCAGACATTCACTGTTAACAAGGTGAGACTCTCGCACGGTCAGAGTCAATGTACGGTGTGACGGCGACTACGGTGGTCAGTCAGTGTACGGTGTGCCGGTGACACGGCTGTCAGTCAGTGTACGGTGTGACGGCGACACGGTGGTCAGTCAGTGTACGGTGTGCCGGTGACACGGCTGTCAGTCAGTGTACGGTGTGCCGGTGACACGGCTGTCAGTCAGTGTACGGTGTGCCGGTGACACGGCTGTCAGTCAGTGTACGGTGTGCCGGCGACACGGCGGTCAGAGTCAGTGTACGGTGTGCCGGCGACACGGCGGTCAGAGTCAGTGTACGGTGTGCCGGCGACACGGCGGTCAGAGTCAGTGTACGGTATGCAGGTGACACGGAGGTCAGTTAGTGTACGGTGTCTGCCGGCGACACGACGGTCAGTCAGTGTCACTGACCACTCAGTCAAACAGGAGTGAAGCCGCTGGGGTTAACGTAACCATGGACATATACATGTCTTAACCATCTACGCTGCACAGTGTCATTGGTGTCACTGTCATGCCGTCGATCGCTGCCAGTGATCAGCCATTGACCTGGCGTGTGTCCGTGTCGTGTTTCGTGTGTGTGCGTATGTGCGTGCGTGTGTGCGTGCGTGCGTGCGTGCGCGCGTGCGTGCGTGCGCGCGCGTTAGAATTTGTTTAAAAAGAAAAGTCAGTATAACCTGTCAGTGATTGAAATTTGCTGCAGTTCACTACCGTATAATGTGGCGTACAGCTGAAACCGACCAACTAGCCTGCAAGCCCTGTCATTGTATCGTTGGCCGTCGCTGCCACAACTTGACACAGTCGAGGGATCTGTAAAGCTCTGTAAAATCTAGTCACGGCCGGCTGAAAAGTGCGACGTTACTGTGGCCCAGCTGAAAACATACACTCGACAATCGCTTTTTGCAGTGAGACTAAATTAATTATCTCCTCCACCCGACCCCCTCGCTACATATTCATTTTCCCTATCACCTTAGTTTGCCTAGGCCAAGGATAGACATATTCAAAACAAGTATATCCTTATCTGGTGCTTATCTATGGAACAACCTACCTCTGACAGTCAGATTTTGTCAGTCACTCAGCTCCTTCAAGCGTAAAGATGATGATGAAGTGATGCTTAATGTCCTCAGATGTCAGTTGACATATTAGGGACAAGTTGTGACCAATACCGAAGCACGGTGCAATAAATCTTTACGTCCACGGAAACCAGAAGGCTCGTTAGGACGGACAGCCCAGGACGTCCACCTCGACTCTCACACAGCTCTTGAACCATGAAGCAAGCGTAAACTTCGTGCACACCTT
>JABMCL010002039.1:352500-450000 GCA_018857735.1 Alviniconcha marisindica
CTTTTCTGCCGTAGGCATTCGTGTTAGACTTTTGGTCTTTTGGACTTTTGGTCTTTGCCTTGTTAGTGCTTGTTTCAGGATATCAGTGTATCTCTCAGTTTTTTTGGTATTATGGTATGCTTTGGGTTGCTTGTGCCGGAGTTGTTACAGTTTGCTGCAATACAGTAGGCCGACATGGTAGACCTTTTTGTCGACCACACGCATACACATTCAATGAACAATCTAAGATAGCAACCGCACTGACTCCCCAGACTGACGTCACTTCCGAGAAAGTCACATGACAGATGGAGAACCCGAGACAGCAGTCTCGGCCAGCCTACAGAAAATAAAATCGATTAAAAACCAGCATTTTATTTTATGTTATTTTTTATTTCATTAAATCTCAAACTAGTGACTCATTTGTCAATCATTTCGATGGTCATTTTGAATACTTAAAAACCTTGGACTTTTCCTTTAAGAATGAAATCAGTCAAACGACGCATCGGCTCGATCCTGCGTCTAAATAAACAAGACGTACAGTTCTAGGATCTAATAGATGCCAAATTATATTACACATGGCTTTGGTGCACAAAAAGTAGTAGGTAAACAAACAAGCGGTCAAAAACAGATTTGAAACTGGCGCACACCGGCGGCTATCGCCGGTCGGCTGTGTGAAGGCCATGTGGCGTTACGTTTACGCTACACGCCGCGCTTCAAAGCAAAAGCGTCGTCTGTTCCGGTTCCCGGGTTACTAACAGTACAGTAATGAAATTGCATGAATCTGATAACCGGGGCGGGGTTACCGTTGACACGTGTACAAAGAGCACTGGCTCACACATATATATGCAGGACACCACTTACAACGTGTCATATATATGTATATGCATGTAAACAGGGAACTGAATACCGGGATCAGTCTTCGTTTTCCGGGGCTAAAGCCCGTTCTTAATTGGGCGAATGTTTGTTCGCGAACCTAGCTGGGAGTTTTCGGCGAACCTAGTTGGTTCTTAATTGGGTGAACTTTTCTTCTCGAACCTAGTTGAAAGTATTTGTCGAACTGCGACGAAGCTATATTCGGGATCCAAAAAGCTTCGCTCAACATGTTCTGGGAACATTCGCCCTATTCGACGAACATTACCTCTGATTGGCTGAGAGCACTCCTGCCGAGGTCCTGTGGAGGAAATACAAATTATACAAATGGATGACAGTGTCGCTAGGTTCTTCACTCGCTTCGGAGGGAATTTGTTTATTTGTTGACTCGTGGGAGGCGCAGTCTTGTCTCGGGGACCCAGAATGAGATAGTAGTTAGTTGAATTACCTTGTGAGGGATGATTAAAGTATATTGACTTGACTTTAGCCTACATTTTCGATCATGCTGTCTGCTGCGCGTCTGCCGCAAGTTCGGGCCGAAGCTTGCATCTCATTACAAGCCAGTTGAGAACGAAGTTCGTCGAACTGTCTGAACCATGTTCAATTAAGAAACAAATCATAGTTCGTCGAACTGTCCGAAGTATGTTCGGCGAACAAACATTCGCCCAGTTAAGAACGGGCTTAAGGCTACTGTTGTAGGCCCCAGCTTTCCTTGGTGAAGTCGAGGTTTATATCCGCATCCGACACACGAACCTTTGTCACCCTTCGTGTCCAACACAAAACCAATGGTGAAAGATTTGTTTACGCTGGCCCATCTGTTTGGAACAATTTGCCTCATTCTGCCTCCTCTTTTAAAGCCGCCCTCAAGACGCATCTGTTCAATAACTATTTCTAAACTGTTTTTCACAGCCGTGCCTATCGGCACCCCGTCCGACACGCGAGTGTGTGTGTGTGTGTGTGTGTGTGTGTGTGTGGTGTGTGTGTGTGTGCGTGTGTGTGTCAGTGTGTGTGTGTGTGTGTGTGTGTGTGTGTGTGTGTATGTGTGTGTTATTGTAAACACCCTGTGCTCCCACCTTGTGCGGTAGATGGGCGCTCTATAAATGCTTGGTGGGGGGGTGGGGGGGGGGGGAGTATGTGTGCATGTGAGAGCGAGGGAGGGGCAAAGAGAGAGATGGAGAGAGAGAGAAAGAAAGGAAGATACGTGTGTGTGTGCCGGTGTGTGTGTGTGTGTGTGTGTGTGTGTGTGTGTGTGTGTGTGTGTGTGTGTGTGTGTGTGTGTGTGTGTGTACTGTGTACACGTTTGTAGTGTAGTAATAATAATAATTACTTAGTACACTGTTTTATAATTATGTACCTGTTTTAAATTGTTGTAACGTATCTCTGTTTCATAACAGTTATTTTATGCGCCGTTTTACAAGTACTTGTTTTATATTAGTGTGATTTATTAAGTATGTATTATGAGATTGCTAGTATATGATATGTTAGTAAATGTAAATGGTATATATTATGTACATGTATGTGATATGTCAGTAAATGTAAATGGTATATATTATGTACATGTATGTGATATGTCAGTAAATGTAAAAGGTATATATTATGTACATGTATATGATATGTCAGTAAATGTAAATGGTATATATATTATGTACATGTATGTGATATGTCAGTAAATGTAAAAGGTATATATTATGTACATGTATGTGATATGTCAGTAAATGTAAATGGTATGTATCATGTACATGTATGTGATATGTCAGTAAATGTAAAAGGTATATACTATGTACATGTATATGATATGTCAGTAAATGTAAAAGGTATATATTATGTACATGTATGTGATATGTCAGTAAATGTAAATGGTATGTATTATGTACATGTATATGATATGTCAGTAAATGTCAATGGTGTGTATTATGTACATGTATGTGATATGTCAGTAAATGTAAAAGGTATATATTATGTACATGTATATGATATGTCAGTAAATGTAAATGGTGTATATTATGTACATATGTGATATGTCAGTAAATGTAAATGGTATACATTATGTACATGTATGTGATATGTCAGTAAATGTAAATGGTATATATTATGTACATGTATATGATACGTCAGTAAATGTAAATGGTATATATTATGTACATGTATGTGATATGTCAGTAAATGTAAATGGTATATATTAGTACAGGTATATATGTGTAAATGTAAAGGGAAATTTTTATGTACATGTAAAAGGTCAGTAAAGTAAAGGTATATTTATTAATGTCTGAAACAAGCGCGTTTGTTGGGGAAAGCCTATAGAAATTGTATGAGAGATTATTATTTTTTTTTTAAAATATAAATTTTTTTTTGTTTTTTTGTTTTTTGGGAAATAAAAAGGGTGACTAAATTGCTCGCCTTTTACTCGATCTTCAGACGCCGGGGAGACTTGTCCTGAGCTACACTGACTTGCTGACCTACCTAACAAAGGACATGACTACTGACCTGCAGAAGCTGAGGTCCGTGTTTATGTGGATGGGAACGCGGGAACTGATTGATGTAAGCAAGTACACAGAGGATCTACCTGTCGTTACCCCTATGGTTTCTCCGGCTTGTGCAAAGGGGCGGGCTGTAAGACGAAGTCATAACGAGTTTTTCGCCTTTGGAGGAAGGGAAGTAATTGGGCCCAGTCCATTTCGGGATGCCGTACTCCCTTGGTTTAAACAAATTTTTTTACTTCATAAAAATTTGGGGAAAATAAAAATCATTGTATGGCAAAAAACAAGCTGGGGGCTTTAGTAAATGCTCAAAAAACATAATTTATAATTAAAAAAAACAGTAAAAAACAACAAAAAAAAACGCAAAAATAACAAAAATAAAAGAAGAGAAGAAAGAAGCTCTTGTTTTTTAATTGATTGTCATTCCAAAAAAAAAGGGCAAACGGGGGGAAATGACTTGGAATTTAAATTTAATGATTTAAATTTATTTTTTGAAATTTTTTGAAACCCTTTTAAAGGGGGGTATAATTTAAAAATTTCGGGAGGTTTTTTAAGGGGTTAAAAAAGCCAGGTTTTTAAAATTAGTGTTTTTTTTTTTTTTCCCCCAAAATAAAAAGGATTTGTGTTAAGTGTCTTTTTAATAGGTCGTTTTTAGGCCCCTTTTTCCAAGAGGGAGTTTGCAATTTTTCTGTGCTTTTCGACTACCGTTGTAAAAGAAGGGGGGGGATTTTTGCATTTCGGAGGGGAAGTTTTTAACTTGAAATTGTTTTGTTCGCCTTTTTTCGGTAAATTTTCCACAGTTGTCGATGGGAAAATGTTTGGGCCTTTTCTCATTTTGTTTTGGTACCTGCTTTGGAGTGGTGTCGTCGAGGGTAGGATTAGTTGAGGAAAACAAGTGGGGGTAAATGTTTTTCAAGAAGTCGGGGTATTTTCTTGAACATCTTTGGTACATATAATTTTGTGTCTGAAGCGTTTTCTCGTAAAGTCGTAAACCCTGATTCAGTGATAGTTTCTGGTGATTGTTCCGCAAACAGCTCCTTAATGGTTTTTATTGACGGGGTGTAGACTTTCCAGTTCTTCTGCTAATTTCAAACTACAATTATCCCAAATGACGTCGGCGTAATCTAACTGCGGTAAATAAAAGACCTAACATGGTTTAAAAGAGCTTTTCTGTTAAGACATATTTAAACGATCTTGGGCAAGCGCTTACATCTACTTTTTGCAATTAACATTTTAATATATTTCCCCCATTTACAGTTGTTTTGAAAAATGATTCCTAAAAGGCGGTTCTTTAAAATAGTCCTTCCAAAATTCAGTGATTGAAATTGGTGGTTTTTGTTCCTGGTTATGTTCATCAGTTCTGTTTCCTTTCCTTTTTCCTTTATTTGCCATTGCATTATTTTTTCAAGATCATTGTTTAAAATTTCAGCTCGGATGTGTGGTTTTTTAAGCCAAATACATACTAGTGTCATCTGCGAAAAGCTTAATAACGATTCATGTTTTCAACAATGTATTTGTAAAAAGGGAACAAAAGAGGCCCTGATGACCCCGGGGGCCCCCGCGGGTACTTTAAAGTAATCAGATTGTACCGGGGAGTCCACACCCTGTTTAGTTCGGAAATATTTTCGAACCAATGAAGAAAAGTACCTCAATTCCCAAATAGTTTGCAATTTCCGAGTAAGCCTGGGTGCCATCCCAAAACGCTTTAGATATGTCAAAGAAAATTGTTTGGTGTTAATTCACTGTCAAAGACTTACAAAAAACATCGTAATACTTTGAATGGTACACGGTTTAAACTTTTTGGGGGATCCGGGCGGTGTTTTTTTTTGGTTTTCTTTAAAATAATAGACCATGGCGTGAAAACCCTTTTTTTTAGGTTTTTCCTACGCCTTTGGGAAAGTATGGCGGTAGTAGACATGTTCTTTTTTACCCTTTTTTTGAATTGGTGTAACGTGTGGTTTTCCGACTGTGGGGGAAAAATTCCTTATTAATGATCGAGAAGAGAAAAGTTAATGGTTCCAAAAATTCCGCTCTATTTTTTAATTATATTATTTTACAGGGCCGGCCTTTGGTGCTTAATTTGTAAAGTATTATTTCCTTGCCTCAAAAGTATTGATTTTACCGTTATAGTTCTGGTAACTGGAACATATCGTGTTTCAATAGTTGATTTGGGGTGAAAAAATTTGGTTAAGTATAGTCGCCTTCTCTTTGTTAGTATAAAAATAACTCCCTTTTTTTAATGGGGATTACGTCTGGATCGATCCCTTTTTGCTCATGAAGACTTTTCTAGTTTACCAGTTTTTGGTACCCAATGTCGGCTGGAAGCGCACGATTGTTAAACCCGTAAATAACTAATTTCCTTTTCCTTTTGGCGTAGGAGATCTTCCGATTTGTTAAAGCATTTCCACGCTGGCGGATTAAAAATTTTAGCTTTTTTGTGTAGCTTATTTTTTTTTCTTTTCATTTGTTTTAAATTTTTTCAGTTATCCAAGGTTTGTCGACTGCCGAACACTAATTTTTTTACAGGCAAAATTTTTTTTTCCGTATTGTTAAAGGTCAGAAAAGGTTGTGCGCCTCTTTATGTATGTAAGATACATATCCATCCACATAACATTTGAGAGCCCTTAGATAGTTTTCAAGTCGAGTTTTTTTATCTAAAAAGTTTTGAATGAAGGCTATGTTTTTTTTTTTATAATTAATTTTACGCACGGGCCCGAATGGTCCTACAGACTGGGGGAAGAACGTCAACAGACTAATTATGTCGGTACAAGAGGGGAGTACAAATCTAGCAATGTGGGACGTTTCTGTAAAGCTTTTGGGTGAGTACTACTTTTTGTAGGGGTTTTAGTTGAAGCATTAGGAGCGAGGAGCGGTTACAAAAAGTTTGTGTTGAAAACCCCCGGGCCTTTAATTTTTGTGGAGTGCTGGAACGTTTTTAGACGGTTATTTGTCCCAATACAGTTTTTATTTTGGGGGTCTGTAAAAGGATCCCATTAGCACTTTCTTGGCCAACTTCTCTTATCCGACTGCTTTAGTTTGGGGAAAGACGGGCGCCTCTTTCAAATGAGATGTTTAACATAAATTTCCATTCCCGTGCGGGTGTCAGACCACGTACCCGGGGGATGATACCCATTTAGAAATTTTTTTATTTTTAAATTTTCCATAACCATGTCCCGATAAGTAATGACATCATATTGACTTTACTGTCAGTACATCTAGTTTACGACGAAGACTACGGGGTTTTGTGAATTTTGTAATTTTTTGGGGGCCTGCAAGGGGGCCTGGGTTGAGGGGAAAGTCACCGCGGTTTGAAGCAACAGTGAATAATTTTAAACGGTAACACGGTAAAACAAAAAGATTTTTGTCGGGGACTTGTTTTCGGGTACCTACATAGAATAATGGCGGGAAAAATTGCAGAGGTCTCATTTCGGGCCTTGTATGTATGCGGTCGTTTGGGTGCTTTTTAAATTTTTTCAAAATGAATAGTATCAGTGCAACATTAATGCCTCTGCACCTTCCAGATATAATACTAAAAAAGGCCCTTTTTGAGGGAGAAAAAACTAGTTTTAAAAAGACAATGGGCGCCCCGTCATGGGAAACCCCCCACCCTAGCCCTTATAAAGAGAAACCTATTGTCATTTGCGTTAAGTGTGGAGGTCGGGTGGCCCTCCCGACTGTCCGTCCCAACGACTTTGGTTTTGGGACGTAAAAAATTATTTAAACCCGGGTTCGGCATTTGGGCAAATTGTCCCCAAAAGTCAACTGACATTGGGCTAACACACTTCATCATATCTTTTTACATGGCGGAGCGTATGAAGTCGAGGGGGGGTCCTGGGGCTGTCCTCCTAACGACCTTTGGTTTCCGGGGACGTAAAAATTATTTCACCCTGCTTTGGGATTGGGCACAAATTGTCCCTATATTGAATGACATCTGAGGATAAAAACTCACTTCATCTCATATTTTAAGCCTTTCAAAGAAAGGTCAAATAAAAATGGCCAAGGGTGGCAGTTATACGTTATGAACAAGACGGTAAAAAAATTTAAAGTGTGTTTTTTTAAAACATTATTGGAAAAGAAAATTGACATCTTGGGTTTTATAAATTAAGCAAAAATGGCGGTGACAAGGAAATTGGTTAATTTTGGGAAGTTACTCAACGTGCCGGGACAAAAACCAAAAAAAAAAAATCCCTCAGGGGGTTTTTTCCTTTTTTAAATTTAAAAAAATTTTAAATCGGGGTGCCAAAGTGGCAGCAAAAAGTCCCCCGTCCCCAAACCATATTTTCCCGTCTCACGCCTTGAAAACAAAAAAAAATTCACGGTGTCTTACCCTGTCTTGTGATTTGTACCATAAAACTTTTTGGGAGAAAATTTATATTTCTGAAATCTGGGAAAACGATTGTGGTTTTTGCCTTTTACACGCAAAATGATTTTTCTGAATGATATTTGGCTATGATATGCATACCATACTAAGTTTGACGATCAAGATTTTGCCGGGGAAAAATTTAAAAAATGAAGCCTTCACGTGACTTGACCTTGAATACAGCAAACAATTTTTTCACAAGACACTCCACAAATGCATGTCAAACTAAGTTGGTCCCCCCCAAAAATCAGCAGTTCAGAAATAAAATAGAAATAGTCATTTTGATTGTATAAACCCGAAATTCAGTTACGTGCCCTTGACTAAGATAGAAACCCATTTTCCATTGACGCTTGCTTATAATGTATCTCACAAAAAGGGGGTTTTTACAAAGGGTTCGGATGCAAAAGTATCGTCCAAAAAACTTAACTGAAATTTAATTTGGCTTGCGGTTGAACACAGCAACCCAAAATTTTTCATGGACACTTCTTTGTTATAAAAACCCTCAAAAATTTTTTTCAAAAACTCACTTTAGAATTAAAAAAAGTAGAAACTTCTTTTTGATTTATAACCCCACACTGTGACCTTGACCTTGAAGTAGAACCCTTTTTTTCGCATAAGGTCTGGTGGGCCCCACAATACCAAGTTTGTTACAAAAGATTAAAAAACCCTCAGCCGAGTGGGAACAAACATGTGTCAGAGCGTTACACCCCTCCCCCCTGAAACACCACAGTGTTTCCCTTTTGTAGTAAAAAATACACCACAAAAGCCAAAAAGAGTCAAACTTGCCCCGCAAGTCGCTGATGTGGACTGGTATTAGGGTGGTCGAAAGTCAATGGTACAAGCAGAAATAATTATTTTTGTCTCCACGTTACACCATTTAAGACACCACGTCAACCACCCCGAAGAAATACTGTAATTTATTTCGTATCTTTCTTTTTCATAAAACGGCAAAAAAATAAGGTGCGTGTGGTTATCTACTAAGCTGATGAAAAATAGATATTTTTTTATTTCCTTTTAACAAGTCACAAATCGTGATACACACTCAGAAGACCCCATCGGTAACTGGGAAACTGATTATTTTTCCTTTGTTTGGAGCTTTTAAATAAAGCAACACACAAAAATACCATTTGTATGTAAAACTGGCCTCCTTTTTCCCATGAAACCGTTTTTATTCAATCTGAACGTTTCCCAAGGGAAATTCTGCAAAGCTAACCCCCAAAAAGCCATGTCACAAAGGGGGCCCAGAAAATTGGATTTTTACCAAAAAAAGGTCACAGGAAGAAATAATGATGTTTCCCCATTGTGGATTCCCCTTATTTCTCCAAAAAAACATCAGAAAATAGCGGTAAAAATTTTCTTTTTTTTATTTTAATTTTTTTTCATCGGAAACTTTTGTCCAGTTTTCAGGAAATGCCCCATATACCAACCACCCCCCCCAAAAAAACCCCCACACACACACACACACACAAAAAACCCCAAAAAAATTTAGAGTGATACAGGCTGAAGAAATGTTTTTTCAGAGCGGACTTGAAAGAGTGATTTCAACCCTTAGTCATCCACCCCCCCCCCCATCACAGGATCTTTTTTCCCACGGCCCTTTCCAGCATCCCTCTCCTCGCAATCCCCCCCCTCGCCCCCCCTGTTTTTTTTTTTGTTTTTTTTTTTTATGTTGTTGTTTTTTTTTTTTTTTAAAACCCGTCCACTTTGCTTACGCCAGCACAAAATAAAACCCAAAATCGTTGAATCAAGGGAAACTTTTTCCTTTTTTTTAACCCCGGGCGGACGCGCCTCATGTTTACGTGCGTGCTTGGACGCTATGTTGCTTCCACAGTCAGCACCCGAACCACTGATTCGGAGGGCGTTAACAGCGTCAGTGGACACCCGCACGGAGATGATGAGAGCTCCTTTGAACAGTGGCGTAACCAATTCTGTCAGAGTTTGGAGGAAGGTGCCGGAAAGCGATGCTCGGAGTGTGGACTGGATCGGGTGTAACTGGGTCTGTGTAGCTGGGTCTGGGTCTGTGTAGCTGGGTCTGTGCTGTGTGCAGGTTGGCTGGTCTGCCCTGCGTGGTGGTGAAGGGCTACGACAAGCAGATGGGATCCTACGAAGTGGGTGACGACTTCAAGACGGTGAACAGCAGATGGAACGCTGTGTATGTGGACGGGTCGTGGCGACTGGTGGACCCTGTCGGGGCGTTCACTGGCGTCATTGGTGGAAGCGCCGCTTCCGACTGGGTTCTTCTGGAAGACTCCGGTCAGGCTGTTCGCGAGAGGTAGACTATAAACCTGTTTCAGATGTTTTCTTCCATTAGGAATAGGAGCAAACATAATTATTTTGATTAAACTGCTCTGCCACTGTTCTTCCGTTATCAATATGACCTTGTGCCGCAGGCCGTTGGTTAAGCCTTATCTAGCTGAAAGGTGGACACTGGATCTTAACGTGCTCTCTCTTTCTCTCCTTCCCCCCCCCCCCCCCCCCCCCCCCCTCTCTCTCTCTGAGACTGAGAGACATTTTCAAAGACTCCTTGGAATAGTCCTTCAGTTCCTTTCCACGCTAAATTCAGACTTTGCTCTTTAGGTACGATTACGTCCGTCCTGGGGTTCCTGTGCAGCTTCTCAACGAATTATACTTTCTCATCGACCCCGACGAGTTCGTTTACTTCTGCTTTCCGGAAGACCCCGCCTGGCAGCTGCTGCCCGAGCCCTGGACCCTGCAAAAGTTCGTGAAGACTCCGAAATTTACCAGGCTCTATCTTCGCTCGGACTGGCAGCTGAGCGATGAACAGGTGGCGATAGTGCCAGCCCCGGGTGGGAAGTGCTGTATCCAAATGGACAAGGTGACGTTTCAAGATGGAGAAGAACATAGAAAACTATCATAGTCGGCATGTACTGCATGTGCTAGTGTTTAAAGCCTGTTTGCATACAATACAGTGTGAACGTGAGTTCCCCATTGGTTTTTTTTTTTGCTCCCCACACAAAAACACACACACACACAAAAACACACCCCAAAAACACAACACGCACACACACATACACACATATCAAGGAAGTTTATTCTCTGAATTAACATTGCATTATAATATGCATACAGCGGAGATTCTGCCTTAACGAGTGACGTTTCTCCAAACATACATACATGCACAAACACGCCACACAAATAAACGGATACAGAGATCACATACATATAGATTGAACACACCAGACGCTATGTACATGTGTCAGACACACACACGCACACACACAGACGCGCGCACGGAGACAGAGATGTGTGTGTGTGTGTGTGTGTGTGTGTGTGTGTGATGCCCTTGAATTATTAAGATACCTGTACTACTGAAATTTGGTTTTGGGTTGTGCTTTAATGACAGAGGTCGAACGACAGCTGTAACTTCCCGCTGGGATGAATAAAATGCGTTGCTAACGTTGTTGACCAGGTACCCGACAGAGAGGCTGCTATCGGATACAAGCTCTTCTTCAACGAGAAAAAGTCCAAGGGCAAAATACCTGACAAGCTGCAACTGGACAGGTACGTCATCAAAATGGGGACAACCAAACAGCAGTCTGTGATGACGCGACTTCCGGTCATTGGAGTCTACAAACTTCAGATCATGGACACAGACAAAGCGACTCTTTGCGAGCTGAGAATCGTCTGCACTGGAAAGATCGAGGATCAGAAACGTTTTCCCGAGACGCCAGAGAAAGGATTCGGCTTCAGCCAGGAGGCGATAGACGCCGGATTGGTGGAACCATCCCGAGAAGAGGGGGTGGTGGTGGCTCACGAGGGGGAGAAGGTCCGCTTCCGGTTCCGCACGACTAAACCGTTGGAGGTTCGAGCCCGTCTCGTGCACAGTGTACTGCCAAGCCAGCAGCTGAACGACCGCGTGAGTCAGGAACGGGAAGACGACGTCGTCATCGTCACGGTAAACCTTTAGAGGGATTTCTGTGAATCAAACCAATAATTTTTCTCTCGAGAGTGCCCCTGTACCTTTCATAGGGGTTATTACAATTAACCCTTTATGTGCCTGTCTTTGATAGGGGTTATCTCAATTAACCCTTTTCCTGCACGTAGGCCATCCTATGACGTCAAAGGAAGACTCTTTGCCATTTGATTTTTTGTCGTAACAATTAAGAAATCCTGCTTGAATTCAGATTTTTTGTGCATTCTAATCTGGGGCAAAGATCTCCAAATGAGTAGTAGTAGTAGTAGTAGTAGTAGTAGTAGTAGTAGTAGTAGTAGTAGTAGTTGTTGTTGTTGTTGTCGTTGTGGAATCATCATTATTGTCGATGCCTCGTGCAGGTGAGAGTGCCATGGGAGGAGCAGAACCCCGAGTTCAGTCTTCAGCTGGATGCCAGGGAACAGAACAGCGAGGCTGAGTTTGTCAACGTGCTCAACTACCTGCTGACACACGACAAACAACTTCTCTACACCATCAAAGGCCTAGAACAACAGGTCAGCGACTGGTTAAGGAACTAGCTCTCTCAAAACAACTGACTTTGTCCAAAAGGTAGAAGACATTAATTTTTAAAAATAACTTTTAACTGTAATTGTGTAAAACAATCGATTTTTTAATACCGTGTGTGTGTGTGTGTGTGTGTGTGTGTGTGTGTGTGTGTGTGTGTGTGTGTGTGTGTGTGTGTTTTGGTTGTTGTTGTTATTTGTTTTGTTTTTGTTTCTTTATACCTAATTTTGAAACCGAGTTTTGTGAGTAACGATTAATGTGACTGAACGTAGCTTTCTTGTCGCTCACCGAGGCCGCTTTGGTGTTCGCGGGCTTGTGAGTTGCGGCTTAGGTAGCCCGTGGAAAAACAGCAAAACGGTCACAAGCCAGCTGCGCCATTTGACAGATGAGGCCATTTTGAAAACCCGAATCCCAGCTGAATCGTCATGCACAACGTCATTTTCTAAACTGGAAACCACATCAAAAACAAAAATCCACATTACGTATTCGGTTTTCATTTTGATCTTTTTAATGTTCCATGCGTTAAAGAGAGAGAAAAAAATGCGTGAGGTGAGTGCATGTGCTTACCTGGTTAGTGCGAATGGCTCTTTATACGTGACACTAGTATCATACGATGCTGAGAGCTGCCAAGAAATCCCTACATGTTTATCCCAGCTGCGTGAAGAGCTGGCAGCGGCGACAGCGGACGACGACATCGATCGGCTGGACAGCGCGCTGCGAGAGTTCCGTTCCGCCCACATGCAGAATAAGGACGAGCTGAACAAGGCTTACTCTAGACTCTACCGCCTGCACCGTGATGGTCAGTTATCTCAGTGTCTGTCTGTCTGTCTGTATGTATGTTTATCACAGTCTTACTATCTTCATGCAGAGTTTATACTTCTACAATCTTTCTGAGACCATGCCTAAATGTTAAGTAGTCTGGGAAGTTACCTGGCAGAATGTGCATGATAAGCAGTCTGTTCTTCTTCAATTTCAAGGTCATACTGCGTTTTTGTTGTTGTTGTTGTACTGTGCAGTTCTCTTAAAGGAAAAGTCCAAGGTTTTTAAGTATGCAAAGCGACCATCGAAATGATTGACAAATGAGTCACTAGTTTCAGATTTAATGAAATAAAAAATGTTTAAGTAGGTTTTTAATCGATTTTATTTTCTGTAGGCTGGCCGAGACTACAGTCTCGAGTTCTCCATCAGTCACGTTACTTTCCCGGAAGTGACGTCAGTCTGCGGAGTCAGTGCGGTTGCCATTTTAGATTGTTCATTGAGTGTGTATGCGTGTGGTCGACAAAAAACTCTAACCATTCCGGCCTACTGTGTTGCAGCAAACTGTAACAATTCACAAGTAACCCAAAACATAACTATGCACGAGTTCCCGCGGAACCGACCCGCTGTGAGACGAAAATGGATCAAATCTGTGCATTTCAAATGAGCTGACTTTGATGCTGCGCCTCATCACGCCCATTTGTGTAGCGAGCACTTCGCTGAATGAGATTTCGGAAACTTTATTGAATACCGCATATCACAGCGGAATTTGAACCCAGCGGCATTTCCTTCTGTGCAAAAAGCACCAAAGCAGACTGCAGAACACCTGAAACAAAACGAACGATAAACGAATATGCGAAGCAGACTTTCAACAATAACAACAAAGAAATAAAAGAGCCTTCAATATAACACCAGTACCCAGACACTTGGTAAACAGTCTAAGACTTGCGTTGACCGAAAGCAAGTTTGTGTTCGGTTTGTTACATTGCAGTTTAATGAAGCAAATCGTCACTCGCTGATGATTTAGTCACATTACTCACAACCTTGGAAGTAATATATTATAATAATTTATATCGTGGTACACACAAAAATGTGAAATTTAGCTTCACTGAAGTTCTGTCATGGATCAGTCATGTCTGATCAAGCGGCAGAGTGAAAAAACTAAACAAACAAACAACAACAACAAAACCATCGATCAAACGAGACACTTCAGCCGACTCATCGCAATACAAAAGGCCGACCGGTACATGATCGTCTGTGGTGAGGAAAATGGCTTACTTTCCAGTCCGTATTGCCAATTCTGGCAATTCTGCTGCTGACACGATGTTCTAGCTGGTACTCTCAAAATCATGCCTGACAGGCTCAAACTGATACGGCTGTATCCTTGTTGGTTCTTCGGGCCAAGTATCAGCTTCATCTTCGGAGCTCGAGCTGGCCATTTTGCAGTGACTCCCCAGAGTGACGTAGTGCGCATGATTTTGGCGTCATGGCGACGCTTTCGGTACGATAGAAAATGCCTTTTTTTCGTGCATTTATAACCCTCAGATCACACTTTCGCATACCTCATCGTTCAAAGCGAGCTTTAACGGAAATCGTGCCAAAAATCACCCCAAACCGTGGACTTGTCCTTTAAATGCTAAATTATATGCCTTGAGTGATGATGTGGCTTGCTGTTGAGTGTAAACGGGCCTACATGGTTTCCTATTATCATTCATCTATCTGTTATTGTCACCATTTTGTGCATTATTTTTACTGGATCAAATTAATTTTAATGTTTATATTTTGATGCTTTGCCTGCTGGAGTTGTTAATCTTACATAAACATTTTACATTTATTCATTGTACGGCCAGTTTCAGTTACTCTTACGTGGGTGCCGAAAGGCTTGGGGGCGGCATATGCTGCTGATCGTGTGTGGAAATGAGAGTTTTATTCATTTTAATTTTATTTAATTGCGTTTTACAGTTTTTGATTTGCAAATGATGTGACCTAAATACCCCGACACAACGATAGTTTCCCCTGTCTCTGACATGACCTCTGGGTCAACTGCACTTGCACGTACTTACCCTAAAGTTTGAGTTCTAGTGTTTTGTTATTATTTGCAGTGACTCATTAAAATCCTTTACTTACGAATGGAGAAGAACATGCACTGTATCCATGGTATTCAGGGTGTACAAACACTAGCTCTTTTTTTGTTTTAAATTTCGCCATTGAATGTCGTCTGCTTCCTCTCCGGCTTTGTCCAGAGTAGCTTCCCCTAACCGCACGCACGTGTTGTGTTGTTGCTCAAGGGGGGAGGGGGGGTGTAACAGGCTAGTGACGTCCATTGGTGAGCTTACACTAGGCCCATTCCCGTGTCCAGGCGGGGATGTTTTTAGATTTTAGTGCGTAGGATCTTGGATGGGTCAGGGTGACAGTGGCCAGGGGAGTAAGCCGGCGGGGTTAATTAACTAATTTGTTGTAGATAATTCTTATAATTGCTTTTATTAGGACAGTATCTTTTAAGAGGGGGTCCTCGGGAAGTGGCAAGTTTATGTGATACGCACAGCTTGATGCCAGTGGCATTTTCTCATGTTTTTATCTATGAATGACTTTTTACCAGGATGTTTATTTGCTGTTGTTGTAATTAAATGTTTTATGATTGGAGTGAATGTGTGATGAGTGTACTTGGCACCACAAAACATTCCTCGTGCAACCAGTGTATTGACACTTAGCAATAAAGTTATATTGTAGTCTTTAATTTCAAGTATTTGTATTGTATCTTTAATTTTTGCATACGTATACACGGGGGGAGGGGGGGGGGGGGGGGGAGGGGAAGAGACCTCGATTTATAGCCTCATCCGAGACCGGGACTTTTGTAGAGTCTGCAGCCGGAGCCGGAATTTAACTCCGGAGAAATCTCAGGGCGGGAGCAAATTTAGCCTAGCACACAACGGCGGTCACCCGTCCATTCGGTGACCACGCTCGATCGTGCGTAACTTGGGCTTTTGAGAGCGACTGAGTGCTCTTGCTCTGCGCCCCTGACTCCGCTGGTTTCATTATGGATCTTTGAATAATCAAATGGTATCGCTGTTCGTATGGCATATATTCTCAAATATGTCGCGCTTTAAGACTGCTTATTGTTTGTATTGTTCTGTTTAACTTTTTTTCTTCTTCCTCTTCTGTATATTTATATATATATATATATATATATAATATATATATATATATATATATATATATATATATATATACCGTTCTCTCCTCGAGCCATTTTTTGACTGTGTTGTAGAACACCGCGAAACATACGGCTAGAAATGTTCTGCCCTTCGTGTCGATGTACCATTTCCGCCCGCTCTTTCATTCACATGTTTGCCTGCAGTGAGTGCTGTATGTATATCTATGAACAAAATGCAATTCTGATGCTTCTGCACATATGTGTATGTAGATATAACTGCCTTATGTTGCGTATATTCCAGCTTATAGGGTTTGTAGTTTAGCAAGGACTGGCTGCTAGGGTCTAACGCGACTATCCTGAAATATTTAAATCAGTTTTCGAGTTCTGATGCTTCTACAAAATATGTATGTGTAGGTATAACTGCCCATATTTTTCACACGATTGTTGCAGCCATTGACAGCTCGAGAAACAACGAGGAAAAATTGACGGCGGCATTGAAGGACGCAAACACGTCACAAGTGGGTTACCTGCTGCGACAGAGCGACTGGTTCCAGCAGGCGCAGGACACACTCCGACGCATGCGTCGCTTGGCCGGTGTGAAGCACGAGGTGCAGAATCTTGGTGGGAGACAGGTCAGTCTTTGGGCCCGGTAACAGAGTCTGTATGTCAGTCTCTGGACCTTGCTCCTGGTTGTCTACAGGTCAGTTTTTGGACCTGGTAATAGTCTGCAGGTCAGTCTCTGGACCTTGGCTTTTGTAGTCTATAGCCTGCTTAGTGACGGACCTTGGTTTGTGTAGTCTACACAACAGTCTTGGACCTTGGTTCCGGTAGTCTACAGGACAGTCTTACTGACAGTCTACTAACCAGTCTCTGGACCTTAGTTCTGGTAGGTTGCAGGTCAGTCTCTGGACTTTGGTTCTGACAGTGTGCATGTCAGTCTCTGGACTTTGGTTCTGACAATCCGCAGGTCAGTCTCTAGATCTTAGTCAGTTCTGGTAGTCTGCAGGTCAGTCTCTGGACCATGGTTCATTCCTCCAAACGGCAACACTCGGACCTGGACAACTATGACCGACACAGCAAGTTTTACCCTAAAACTCACAAGGGCTAGAAATGTTTGTTTTTTTCCTCGTAGTGCATCGCTATATTTTTTACGAGCACAAAAAAGAAAAAAGAAAAAAGATGAGTGCAAATCAACAAGTGACTTCCTTGTAACAGGTCAGCGAGGTTCGAACCTACAACCGTCCGCATGCCGGGGTCCGCGCAGCCATTGTGGCGACCTACATACTGCTGGGGGAGAAACCAACCCAACTGAAGGTCGGGCGAGTAGCTAGTTTCTGCCTTCCTCCCTTCTTTGCACCAAAAGTAAAAACAGTTTAATCCCCAGTTGAAAGTTGCCCGAGGGTTGTTTTGACGTCTATACTTAACGCGAGCGTGTTACTGAACATGAGCACAGCGTGCTTCACAGGATAGCTGTGTGCATAGTGAAAATCACTGTAATATATATATATATATATATATATATATAACCCCCTGGGGCTTATCCATCTTTGAGGCTTATCTATCTTAATTTATTGGGGGGGGGGGGGGGGGCGTGTAGGGAGGACAAGGCGCAAGCAAAATAAACGAGAACTATGTTACAATAATCACAACAGTAAACTGCATGCTTTCCAAATTTCTCTGGCACCGATTTACTGTGTTTGTGTGTGTGTGTGTGTGTGTGTGTGTGTGTGTGTGTGTGTGTGTGTGTGTGTGTGTATGTGTGTATGTAATCCGCACTCAACACCAGAAGCAAACATTATTATTGAACCCACAATTCCTGTAGCCAGTGTTGTTCTGTTGCAGAAGTGGGAATACGTGCAGAGTTTACTCCGTCGTCAGGGCAGCCAGGGCATCCTGCAGCGCATCCAAAACCGTGACGTCAGCGCCATTGACCCAGAACTGGTGCAACAAGCGAGCCTGCACCTGAACACGTGCAGCGCGGAGGAAATTCGCTGCCTTAGCATCGGTGCAGCGGCCTTCTACAAATGGGTGCGTGTTAAAGTACTTACGTTTGTCGCCCCCCCCCCCCCCCCCCCCCAATTTTTATTTTTTATGTTTGTGAAAAATCTTTTCATCCTTCAAATTTCGTGTACAAGTCTTACTGCCCTCTACAGTTCGCACGTCAGTTCTATTTTTGAAGGGGACTGCGGTAAATGAAGTTGAATGAACGGAGATAAAATTTACATAAAGGCAGAATTCCTTACAATGGGCAAAGCATGAAAAGCTATATCCCGATTTGTTCATAAAAAAACAAAACGAACACACACACACACACAGCGTGATCGGTTTGATATGTTTGCCGATTGAGAGTCCCGAGGTGCTTGATTGACTGATGGATGACCGCTTTTACATAGCGCTATTCTCCACTCTCGGGCAGACTGGCTGCGCTTTTTGTCGCATGTGATTCTAAATGGGTGACTGTAGCTTTTTACAGTTGTGAAATAATTTGTTCCAAACGGCTTGTTTATTCTGTGGGTCAATGATTACCATGCAGTCTCTATAGAATCACCACTCCTGTCATTCAGTTAAATGTATTATGTCGTATTACATCCGTGGGCATTAAGACCCAAGAAAGAAGTTAATTCCATCGACACACTAGACGACGTTTGTTATCAGACACTGGAATACGCCTGTTTCGCTTCTTTTTTTACCAGACACACACTCTCTTATTTCAATAAGATCTGAACAAGTAAATATGTTCAATAGTTAAAAGTTTATCACATCCGATGCACATTAGCGGTTCCTCACCCTTCAATAAAAAGGAATGAGTAATGAAAGAATGGCCAATGTGCAATCGGGCTATCAGAGTTTCTTCTTTTCCGTTTCACTGGACAGAGCAAGGCTGCCGTGGAACTGGCCGAGAAAGACGACGTCTCCTGCATACAACACGAAAGGGAGGAGGACGCGGCAGAAGAAACACCGGACAACAAAGCAGAAACGGACACGGGAGAAATGCTGGAGGATTAAGGCGAAACTGGGGTCGGCCGCAGTGGAGTCTCAACGTGTGCCTGTGACAGAGCTGAAAAGATGCCGTCTGTGATGCCATGCCGGCGCCAATGTTCCATTTGACTCTTCCAGCATAAGTCAAAATTCAAGCCATTTCAGCAGACACGTTTCCAGCTTGTGTTTTTCTCACTGACACGTACGTTGTAGGTATGCATTATGTATGTATACGCAAAGACGATTTGGTTCGCATCTGATCTCCTACCATGGAGACATGACGCCTGTCATTTTTCATTGCAAAGATTTTTAGATTTTTAGATTTTTTAATAATCATTTTTAGGAGTGGTGGTATTATTTAAAACCCTGTCCGCTTTTTCATCCTCTGACTTGCCGATGCACGATTAATCAATTCTTCTTGACGCTCCACGCCCACTTCAAGCACTGCACAAATCGAGTCATATCAGGAACACAGTTCATGTTAGCACAGTATGATGCGCCTTTAGTCTATCAGGTTAGTTAGTTGGTGCTTTGAACCCAGTCAACCACAAAGGGTTATATCTGTTTTAAATTATTGTAACGTCTCTATGTTTTATAAGTTATTTTATGCGCCATTTTACAAGTACTTGTTTTATATTAGTGTAATTTATTAAGTATGTATTATGAGATTGCTTGTATATATGTTAGTAAATGTAAATGGTATACACTATGTACATATATGTGAACAAGCGCGTTGAGCTCGCTCAACGGGGAATAGCACTACATAAAATTTATGTATTATTATTATTATTATTATCAGGGCTAAAGTCACATCAGGAACACAGTTCATGAAAGCACAGTGTGATGCACCTTTCGCGGGGTGATGTGGGGCGCGGAATGTTAAATATGCATTCTAGCAGTAGGCAAAGCCTGCAGGCAATATTCTATTCCCAGCTTTAATTAGTGTGTGTGTGTGTGTGTGTAAAAAACACACACACAAAAAAACATCTGAAACAAGAATGACTGCTAGTGTTCTAAAACAAGATCCAAACACATTCTTCCAAGCACTGGACAGGAAAACAACGTCGCTGAACCAACAGATAAGCGATTTAACTTTTCATCCCATTTTTCACTGTTTAACTGTTGTTTAAGTGTCGTTTTGTAGATTGACAAAGGGGACTACCCTGAAAATTTGCATTGTTTTTTGTCCTAATAAGTAGTGTTCTTTTAAAACTTTTATGGGTTTGGATTTTAGCGTTTAGTGTTTTTCAAGTCAGTGTAGACATTCTGCCAGAACAATCTACACTTACACCGTATCAAGTTATTAAACCGAGGATGTGACTATATAACTTTCGTGACAAAAAGCTTCGTTATATGCCGATTCATTTCTTGTAGTCCTGTAGTTTGACAGAGTCGTGACAGTGTTTTGTGTGTCAGGGTAACTGTATATTATATATTGTATCAAATTTGCAATGCTACCTTTGTAGTACAACTACCAGACACCTTGCCATCAAGAAAATTTCACTTGAAATGTAATTTTGGTGTGTGTGTGTGTGTGTGTGTGTGTTGTTATGGCTATGATGCTACTTTAAAAAAAAAAAAAAAAAAAAAATTGTCGTCTTGTATACATCTTCAGTCCCCAGAAGTGGGGGGCAGGTGGCCACCTGTGAATGCACGTTTGCATGCAGGTCGTTGCTTGCTTCAGTGTGCGTGCGTGAGTGTGTATTCATGTTTGCTCGTTAGTTTGCATAGGTGTGCGTGTATGTGTGTGTGCGTGTGTGGCAGAAGGCATCTGCTTGCTTGCTTCTACACAAGTGTTTGATGAATAATCTCGGACCATGTATCCTGCCTGTTTATGACATGTTTTAAACATCAACATCCAGTCTAAAGACTGATTATGTTTTACCACATAATAAAGTTTTCTGTATTGATCCATACAGTTGGTGCAACTCATACTTAGTTTTGCCAGGGTCCTTTAATGCCAATATATTCTTAATCACACAGAACCTCCACTTTCATCTTATACACCAAACGTACCACACAAAATGCCTAGAACATTGCCCAAACTGTTATTTGGACCAGCTACCTCTTATGCTGAGTCAAATGTCTTAGCCAAAAAAACAAAAGTGAAACTTTTTTGGTATGTTTTGAGCATAAATTTGTTTTATTGACAATGTCCTTTCAATGTAACTAAGTTCCAACAACTGGCATTTACTTTTTGAAAACCGAGCTGAAGATGGGCCCACACAACACAAAAGGATGTTATTTCTATCATCATTTACCCTGGAGCAGTGATAAAATGTGCCAGTTATGAAACATCAGAGTTAAACAAACCCATCCTTTCTGAAGCAAGAACATATTGCAAACATATATCATTCCAATGTTCTCCCCGAATGCCCCTGCCATAAATGTCAATCAATACAAATAGTAGAAAAGGGTGGGACAACACAACAAAAATACCATTTCAACATGTTTTCTTTACAAACTCTCATTTTGGATTGCAAGCCAATGAAGTTTTTGAACAAAGTTCACCAATGCAAAAACTCTATTTCATTTGTACAAATTCCTCCTCTCAGACTATTTGTACTCATGTACAGCTGATTAACTATGAATGTAACTTTCTGTGACAAACCTTAGTTGAAGCAGTTAACTCAATAAAAAAAACTTTAAAAAAATATTCATGCCGGCGAACTATATAGCCACACTGCTTCAATACAAAAAGCTTACTTACAATACCCTTTGGCATAAAGTTGTAAATATGCTCTAAGTCACCCCTCCCCCAGTGCCACCCCTTTTTAAATATTTTTGTTGTTGCTGTTGTTGACAGTTAAACAAGATCACATAAATCATCTCTCTGTCCCTGCTGGAGACTGACAGTTTTTACCTACATAGCAAAAACATACCTTCAAATTCACCTTATTAAACCTTCAACCTTCAATTCACCTCTCCCCCATCGCTTGTTTCAAAGGATTTGCAGGTCAAACAAGTGGACACCTTATCATTTGTTCCCCATCACTTACTTCACAGGGTTTGCAGGTCAAAGAAGAACAAGTGGACACTTGATCATTTCTCTGACAAATGAGGAAGAGCAAATGCTCAGTCCATTCACATTCAAAATGGGGACAACACAACTTTCATACCTTTTCATGACCGTGAATGTGGATAAAGGTCATCAAGATGGATGTCAGCAGATTAAGTTCAACCAAACTGATTAAACAGCCAGCATAACATGTTGCTAAAATCTATTAAAAAAATTATTTAAAAAAAAGTCAAGCTCAATCAAGGTTAACATCCTGCAAAGTCTGAAAGATCCCAGTTAAGTTTTAACTGTTACAACAGCAATAGTAAGTTCTTGACAAGGCACTAACTCTTTCCCTCAACTCTGACACTGAAGTTACAAAATGCCATGTGTGGTGCTAATGCGTCTTGTGTGTGCATGCAACAATAGTGCAAAGTCCAAAATATATCACTCAGTGAAAGCCATTGCCCAGCAAATACAGTCTTCAGTCTGGCCTTTCCAACATTTTTATAACCTTTACATAATCTTGAACAAGGTCACCAAAGCTGGTACAAATGGGTAAAGCACCAAGGAGGCTGTTCAACAGAGGTTATCAGTAAAGTATCACCCAAATGGTCAACGATCTCATTTGGATCTCACAAAGAGGAAACTCTTTTTAGGAGTTTTTTTGCCACAAACCAGTAAATGACTAGCACTACTACACACGCTCCCTGGATTTGTCAGGGGACTCAAAAAACAGGTTCATTCTGACATCTGGAGTGGGTTGTGGGTACAATTTCAACATTAACACTGTGTACATCATTCTGTAGCAATCTTCCTACACCAAAATAATATCTGCTCCAAGTCAAGCAGAATCTCACAAAAGAAAGAACTGGGCAAGTTCTTCAGATAAAATCCTCTGTGGTGGTACTGAACTCTGGGTGCCACATCATGACAATGACCAATACCATCTTGGTCAACATGCCAGCAACATCCAACTGGTTATATACCCTGAAGCGTGTGAATGAATTCAACCTGCAGCCTTCACCATCAGTGTGGCCAGCATGACTGAAACTGGCATGATGATGTAAAGTAACAATGTGTCAACTGAAAGAAATCGATGGAAATTTCACAGTGGCACAAAATTACCTCAACTACAGATATATTTCTGCCACAGAATATCCCAAACAAGTGTGCCGAAGACACACAATCCCATGTTACTTGAAAATATCCTGTGAACCACACCAAAGAATGCTGAACACTTTTTAGATTCACAAATGCTTTACACTTCTTTTTTCTTCTCTGTGTGTGTGTGTGTGTGTGTGTGTGTGTGTGTGTGTGTGTGTGTGTGTGTGTGTGTTTCAGTTCTCAATGCAAGTCTCTGCCTTGGTACAAATACTTCATACAACAAAACAAAAAAAAGTAAACAAAAAAAAATCACCGATGACTGAAATGCTGCTTATAAGGACTCGTTGAAGATACGTGTGCAGTATTCAGGAAGGTACTGGATGGCGCGACACTCCAGTTTGACGTTCTGACCGTTCTCTCGCATGATGGGAAGCTGGAAAGATAACTGGTCCAGCTGGGCTGGGTCCGCCACTTGCAGGAAGCAATGTACCTGTCACAAAAGTTCCGTCTAGTTACTGGACTCTGAAAGGAAATTGTAGCCGTCTAAAAACATTTTTTGGTCCAACAGGTACATGAAATCAAAGCAAACATTTTAATTAAAAGCAAGGATTTAGCATTAAATGCTCTACTGAGGTTATGCTGAACTTTTAAATGGAGTTTCATCATCAATGTCATGGCTTGCCTGTTGTACATGAGCTCTTTGAAGTTAAGAATGAGAAAAACATGCTCATTAGCGCCTCACAAACAAGATCAAAAAGGCTGGGAGTGGGAGTAACCACTGGGCCAGCTGTGAGTGTGACACACAGTGACGGTGTTTCATACACTATCATGACACACAATGACTGTGTTTCATACAATGTCACAAGGACAGTGTTTCATACACTATCACAACGACAGTGCTTCATACACTGTACACTATCAGCACTGCTAATTGCTGCTCAGAAAAAAAGGTAAAAAAATTCTGATTAAAATTTCAATGTAAAATCAAGGTGTCAGTTTAGGACCACAGCCAACACATTGTACAGCACCGCGAGTTTAACTCTGCTTAGAGAATAACACTTTATAAGAATCATTATTATTATTATGATACCCTCTGTTTAAAGACAAATCGGATAAAATGAATCTCAAAGAACAAACAAGGCAGAACTTGGAAACAGAACTCCTGGCAGTTGACAATGCATAAAAGCTTTTTTGTGGAAAAGTGACACATTGTTGGTTTTTTTGTATCCTGAAACTCCTGTTGCATCCATTCTTAACACTCCAAGTTTCTTTGCTTTTTAATCTATTTTTCCTGAATGCTGGCAACCAACCTTCTTTAGATTATTTCGTACTTCAGCCAGGCAAGCTCTAGTCAACAAGTAGCCAATTTGCTTTGGGTTTATTTATTTTTATCTTTGCACTCCAAACACATAAATGGTTCAAAAGAATGCTATTTATTACAACAAAACACAACATGAAAATTGTCAGGGTAATCTCCTTTATCAAACTACAAAATGACACTTAAGCAACAGTTAAATGGTGAAAAACCAACAAAAAATGAGATGGAAATTAAGCTAAGCCACTTTATCTGTTTCTGGTTGAGCTATGTTGTTTTTGCTCATTACCCCAAAAATTTGTATGTTGTGTTTTGTCCTAATTATGTGTTTGGATCTTGTTTTAGAACGTTAGCACTAGCAGTCACTCCTGTTTCAGATTTTTATCTTTGCACTCACTCAGACACAGACACTGTAGATTTTGCCAGTCCATAAAAGGTCAAGAAAAAAAGTCTGGGAGCATCTCTTGGCTCCCACTCCCAGTCTTATGCTTACCTTTCGCTCTGAGACCACTTTGAAAAGTTCCACAGGGAACCCGTCCTTCGTTCTGGCTGCCATAATGAACTCCGCCTCCCTCTTCCACATTGACAGGAACTCTTCTGTGGTTCTTCCTAAAAGCATACATCAGCTCTGATCAAAGCATACATCAGCTCTGATCAAAGCATACATCAGCTCTGATCAACACAAAAGTTTTGCATACACAAATTTATCAAACATCAAAACACCCCCTGCTCCAACTCCAAGTGTAAACAGGATAAAAGTATTAAAACATCACGAAATACTGATGCCTTGTAAGTCTTGTAGTGTTACACTGTACACACATTGTTATACTGTACGTACAGACAAAAGATGAACACAAACTTAGTAACTAGTAGTCGTAATGTAGTATAAACACCATTTGAACCAAATTAATATTGCGCATCATTATACTTCTATAGTTACAGAAAGGGCATTCTGGTAATCCAGTCTAAACTGCAATGCACCAAATTCATGCAGTATTTAACTATAAGTATACATTCCTGACTACACCAACCATGCATTTGGTCAAAGCTGAGAAAAATGGAGTTGTAGTCTAAACAGCCATCAGTACTCCAGTAGTCAGAAGTGGAGAGAGTGAGTTGGTGTCAGACACAGCAAATTACAGTAACAGTTTGACTCACCTGAATACCCCACATCAAAGCTCCAGTAATACAGGTTCTCCTTGGGAAGTGGGCGTGGTGGGCTTGTGATCAGTGACAAGTCCACTTCCAGATTCTGTGCAAAGTTTTCATAGCTGACAACTGGAACACTTGTAACGGACACACTCCCCAGGCGCCATAGTCCACCAATAGTGCGCTCAAAGCCCAGGATGTTGTTCACTTGGACCACTGTTCAAAGCACCAATCAACATTCTATGATTTCCATTGCAACTATTCAAAATGGCTTTAAAAATAAAATGCTGTGTAAGAAGCTTGGGTTCATACTTCAGTTTAATGCATATAAAATTTATAAGCATCAGCATATAGATAATTGCTTACAACTGCAGTAAGTAAGTACGTTTCAAAACATCTCGTTTAGTTCAATAGTTGACTTCCCCACTCAGCAATTACAAAATATATTTTTATTACAAAATTCACATCACACTACATATCTGATAGTTACTTTGGAGAATTAGGCTGTCTATGCCCGTAACATAGTTACTTTAGACTGTCTATGCCCTTAACATAGTTAAACTATCTATGCCCTTAACATATTTCCTTTAGATGGTCTATGACCTTACCACAGTTACTTTAGACTGTCTATGCCCTTAACACAGCTACTTTAGACTGTTTATGCCCACCCCAAAACACAGTTACCTTAGACTGTCTATGCCCTTAACACAGTTCCTTTGGACTATCTATGCCCTTATTTACTTTAGCCTGTCTATGCCCTTAACACAGTTACTTTAGACTGTCTATGCCCTTAACACTGTCTATGCCCATAACGCAGTTACCTTAGGCTGTCTATGCCCGTAACATAGTTATTTTAGACTATGCCCTTAACACAGCCACTTTAGACCATCTATGCCCTTAACACAGCTACTTTAGACTGTCTATGCCCTTAACACAGCTACTTTAGACTGTCTATGCCCATAACAGTTAACACAGTTACCTTAGGCGGTTTATGCCCTTAACATAGTTACTTTAGACTGTCTACACACTTAACAATCACAATCTGCAGCTCAGCTTCCTACACCAACAGCTGCTGCTGAACTGTTCCATTTATTTTTAAATGTCCTAAACATAATAACATTAAAATTTATATAAATTATAACATTAACAGCTATGTGCAAGTCTTTGGGAATATAATTATTATTAATAACCAGACATCATTACCAATATACCTTCAAATATTTTAAACATATATGTTTTTTACTAGAGCTCTGTGACTTTGAGTTTGACAACACAGTCAAGACCTGGCAGATATATATATACCTTTCAAAAATAATAACACTAATGAAATAACTCTTTTCTTACTTACCGTTCATCAAGAGCAATCATCTGCCATTGCTGAAGTCTATGATTAATTATACAAATTACAATACCTAAAATGTATTCTTCTTTGTTTCTTTCTGAAAAAAAATGTATATAATTCCTATCACGTGCTACCAAATTTGTTAGTATGCAATAAGTAATGCTTGGTAAAAATAAAAAAATAAAAAAATCACAATAACAATGTTGGCAACAAAGAGAAAAATATATGGTCAATAAATAATACATATATTATTATACATATATGTTATATTACAAAGACAATGCAGTGATGTTTAAATAAATTAATCAATTTCATAAAAAGTAAACTGATAGACACAAAAAAGAACAAAAGCAGAGAATAAAACATATATGCTTGATAGTTAATATTACAAACCATATATTACTGGTACTGACCAACTTCTAGTTCTACTTCTAGATGTGCAATTAATGGGGAAGAAACCTCATTAGTTATAAATTTCTTTACAAAAACAACTGCCACTGTTCGGGAACATAAGCACATGCAGATTTATTTGAAAAATTTCCACAGACCTGATCAACTGAAAAATGTCCGCAATCCTTTGTTTCCTTTCTCTTTTTTTTATTTTTATTCATATTAAAAAAATAAATTAAAAAAATATCATGTCAAGTTTAAACAGATTTCTGAAGATTGAAAATGTATACATTCATTAATTCTAACTGAAACTTCTTTTTAGATGGGGTCAGTTTGTTTATAATTTTGTTTGTTTGTTTGTTTGGAGAGAGAGAGAGAGAGAGAGAGAGAGAGAGAGAGAGAGAGAGAGAGAGAGAGAGAGATGGCAGTGGGGGAGGGGGAAGGGGGTAGGGACAGAGAACTTGGAATACCTCAAACACGCTGGCTCCCCAGTCACCAACTCACAAGCACAGACTCACTCTGTGTGTGTGTGTGTGTGTGTGTGTGTGTGTGTGTGTGTGTGTGTGTGTATGTGTGCATGTGCGCACATGTAGGTGCACATGTGGGTACATTCGCATGATAATTTGGTAATTATTTTCATGGGATGTAATGTGCGGTTGGAAAAAGTGAAGCCTTAATCAAGATTCCTAAATAATAATTTGGTCATAATGTACCAAATGCCAAAAAGATGACCAAATTCATGGACACATGCCATGGCATGATGGGTATTTAGTGCTGCCTGTTTCACTGAATGTACTGTGCCACAGAATGTCCTTCACACATTTAACAATTGGTAGCCTCAAAATCAAATGCCTGACCATTACACAGCAGTAGGACAGTTCAGTCATGTTAAAAGGGTCCAGGTATGTTGAATATTTCTGTGCTTGGAGTTTGACCAACACTCCAAACAGTGGATGACTGTCAGGATCTTCTAGACTAATGTACTCATTTAGTAACTGTGCCTCAGTCTCTGCGTCAGGCTGTGGCCTTCATTCTGTTGCTGCAATCACCATGGTGCTTCACATTATCAGATTAAGTTTAATCATCACAGAATGTCTTGATACTTTGTATAATTAACATCATTATTAAATACTATGGTGCAGGACAGTATTACTATTACTTTATTATTACTTTTAGTGATAGCTGGCACCATAGGTCTGCCTATCTAGATGTTTCAAATGAGTCAGACAAATGAGTGAGGCTATCAATTGGCTGAGAGTAAAAACCAGGAGTAGCTTACTCAGTTACTGATCAATCTGCAGTACCAAATGAGTGAGTACTTCAGTCTAGTCATGTTCAGAAAGCCAAGGGAAATAAAATTAAAACATTAGCTGCCTAAGTTCCCTAACCCTACTAAGTGGTTTTGAAAGTTTGATACTAATCACTAGTATAGTACTAGTAGTAGTAATCAGTTAAAGAGCTTTTAAATCCATGTTGACAATAACTGAAGCAGGAATGCTCAAAGTGAGTAACATCTCAGATGACAGCTGACAACAATCATCTCACTCTCGGCAACAGAAAACATCTCCATACACACAAGATGCTTGAAAGTGTCACTGTCAGAAGATGCAAAGAAAAAAGATGAGTACACCCAGAGAAAGGTACAAATGGAAGAGCTGCATGAGAAAAACAAAGCTGTTCAAAATTGTGAAGAATAATATAATTTATAATACTTTAATTCTAACAGTGTAAAAACTGTAATTACCAACAAGTGTTGCTGGATTTTAATGTGAAATTCCTGACATTCATAAATCATACTTTATAGTAGTATTATATATATATATATATATATATATATATATATATATATATATATATATATATTAGTACTGTTACCTCACACACAATTGACTTCTTCTGATTGTGTGTATGTGTGTGTGTGTGTGTGTGTGCGCGTGTGCATGTGTGTGTGTGTGTGCCTGTGCTTCAGTGTGTGCATGCACGTGTCTTATGTGTATGCATGCACAGGCAAATGTGCACATTTTCCTAACATTAGTACAATTTCTAGGTTGGTTACCTCAGAATTTTAAGAGGGTCCCTTCAACACCAAGCACCTCTTCTGTGTCTGGTTACACTTACATTACACTATTACGGCCTAAGTCAGGACAGTCAGCATCTAGACCACTATTACAATTTTTGTAGATGGATGAGGTAATAAACTAAAATGTGCTTCACTTAACATGTGTTACAGTTTCAGGTCTCTGGTTGAATCATGATGGCTGTAACTTTGTAAGTATTTCTACTTCTACTACTGTACTAGTTCTACACCAGGAGTACTTTTTCAGCTTACATTTTACCACATTTCTTGTACTGTCAATATATAGTAATAATAGTATGAATTATAATGCAGCTTTTCTGCAGACATGTGCTCTATACATGTGCAGGTATAACCTGGTCAGTCACACTGTTAGTATGTTCACTGTCTTGGAATCTTGACAACATAGCTACCAGTATTTCTTCCATCACAGTTTGCTTAATTCAGACTGAGCACACTAGTTACATTAGAATTACAAAGCCACACCCCCACCCTCTACCACCCTAATCAAATCTAAATACGTATTTAAAAAAAAAAATGTCTGACATCCAAATTCACATATCATTAAAATTAAAATGCTAAATTGCAGTTATCCAAAAACAAAAACACCCTGCTATAAAAGCAACAGCTAATGGAGTATTTGTCTAAATAAGTAGTACTTTTAGTTTTAGTATCATAGTACTTAGTACTAATAGTAGTACCATTCATGCACACCAGACTACTGATCTGGTTATCATCACAGGCTGAAATATATACATAAATCATAATACCGAAACATCTCACCAGCACCTGCATAAAGTGAACAGCAAGCACTATTACTACTGAGGAATAGGTTGTGTACTACAAAAGTATGCAATATACAACAGAATTCACCATGAACAATTCCATTGTACAGTTGCAAGGTAGTCAGCTGCAAGATTTATTTGTCTGAAAAAGAGCACTGTTTCTGTTGTAGTTTTTTAAACAAACTGACCCATGACGTCATCAACTGCACTGTCCTCATAATATGATTACAAGTGGAACTGGAAGAAAACTCTTACCCGCTATAACTTTTGATTCTCCTGAAACCTAAATGGGAATAATAATAAAAAATAAATATTAAAACACATCATCAAAAATACAGTTTCAAAAATACTGAAAACATCAAAAATACGATCAAAACCAACCAAATGAGTTAAAATCAAATTACACATTTAATATGATTAATTATTACTTCAACTTTCAAATTCAAGAAAACAGAATCAATATAATCAGAAATATATTCAATAAATATCTGAAAATTATAACAAAACATGAATAAACATAAGTTGCCAAACTAAATAATGCCAAATAATAATTTTGAAAATGAAATGGCTAGTGATATGTGATAATATTATGGATATGTGATAATATTATAGTGATGGCACTCGGGTTGACAGGGTCAATCTCAACTATGTACACAGTTTGTACTGTACCCGATTTGTGATGACAAATTGTAAATTATGCGTCTATTCTGATTTTAGAATGATGACCAGACAATAGAACAATACTCAATAGGTAGGCTACATTAAAGATTACTTAACTGACTGTCTCCGACAACCGTCTCAGTGAGCTGACTGCTCTCTGCATTCCCAACAAAACTTGACGGTGGCGAAAAAATCTGACCTCGCCGGGACCCATGCGCACAAGGCCGGGGGGGGGAATGCTGAGGCTGAGACGAGGAAATTGGGAATGTCGGCAGTCCCCTTACCTTGAATTTGTAAATAACGTGGGTGGCGGTAGAATAATCTTCAAGAAGGCCATTGATCTTTTGCAAAAAACGCGGAAGATCTATGCCTTCCTTGTTTGCAAGAACTTCGATGGACACGAAGTAAAGCTTTCCAGAAGCACTCATTTTGAGTTGGACGAAGCAGACAGCGTGCAAGATATGGACGAACAGTGTGCGCAGAAGCACGGCTGCCGGAGAGCGGTTCTTGGAAACTGGTTCACAGACAGCTCTTCGATTTATGTAGTTTATAGTTCAACAACAATCAACATTTTCCATTGATGCAATTAGAAATATTCAATGTTAAAGTTTATGCTAATTGCAATATTTGAGGTTTGAAAATACGCCAAGCTGTGCTTTTGACAGGCGTAACTACCTCTTTCATGAATATGTCTCATTTTGCGTTTCAGACCGTGCTTCACCGTAGCGGATCATGGGAGGTTACTCAAGGGCTGGAATCTGGCACTATTAATACAAAACAATAATGCACCATTTGACTCTGCAGTCGAAGACTTTTCAGGGCAATTTATTACCAGCTTGGTTTGGTTACTGTGGCGATTTAAGTTGTGTTTTTCTGGTGTGAGATTTTGTGCTTATCCTTAACAGTTTCAGGAGATATTGATCTAATTTGGTCAAGCACGCTGTTCCATTTCAAGACAGACTGGTTTGGTTATGATACTGGTTTGGGTATCATTGCGTGAATTCTCGCTTCGGCTCGCCGTTCTCTTTGACTGTGTCCTTCGCAGTTAATAAAACGTTAAAATGGCTATCAACGTTGCCCGGTTTCACGGAGAATCATTCTGGAGGCAGAATCATTCAGTGTAGTGTTAGACCGGGCTCAGTGCTGCCCTTTCAGTGGAGATGCCGCCTCAGGTCTCCCTCGCCCTCCGCCCCCGTGCCCCCCCCCCCCCCTCTCCCCCTCGCCCCAGTACCTCTCCAAAGACAACTCGGCGTTATAAACAAGTCTAATGAACAGTGTTTGCGTGAGAGGAGATCAGGCCCTGTGACTTGAATGTAAATCCGTTCCATTACTTGGCAGCAGTAGTGGTAAGGCAAGCAGTAGTCAGTGGCGGCACTGCACACTCAGTGATTGACGCGGCCGCAAAGGTTAAAGCCGGAGACCATTCCATTCCATCTTTACTTCTTCCACTTTTCCTAAATTTTGTCACACACACACACACTTTAACGCGCACGCATACCCCCACCCCCTCCTCCCGAAAATTGTTTATGATGAAAACCCCAGCCCAAATGGGAATATTCTGAAAATTGTCTACCGGACTATGAAATTCCGAAATGGGATACTGTGGCTCTGTTGTCTGCTGCCAGAGGAAGCATACAAATGGAACAAATCATTTAATAAATATATCACAGAGATTGAGTTCTTCGTGTAACACCGAAACGACGAATTTTCACATATTGCCTTGATGAAGTGTTACAGTGTGAACATAAACTTCAGTTTTGTCTGTGTGACATTTCAGATACACATGAAAAGGTGTTGCTGATGCTGCTCAGCGCATCGTCGCAGCTGATGCCAGAATTTCCAAAATGGCCACAAGAGCAGCAACATGTAAGTTTGTGGTTTACTGTCAGTACTGCTTTGGATTTGCAATAAAATACGATTTAATTTCTTTTTCCTGTCGTTTTATCTGTTAAGCGAGGATTTTTGTCACATATTGCAAATGACAATAAATGAATTATGCTCTGTTCATGTTGGAAACAGACAGTCGAACACTAGTTTAGTAGAATTTAGCACACTTAGCACCACATTTTTAAAAATTAAAATTGAGTAACACCAGCAACATGTGTATCTCTTTTGAATTTCTTGTTGGTTTTGATAATTCCATCTGTGTATTTCTAAGCAAGTCACTAAGAGTTGTTTTTCCACAGGTAAGTTGTAGGACATTTGATGCTAGTATTAAATCAATTGTGACATTTATTTCTTGTTAGTTTGACAGTGTGTTGTTTTGCATTTCATTTGGCTAGTTCAATTTTATTAAACTGATTTGGTGATGTTGATACTATAATACTTAATAGTCTCTGTGTGCTGGATTGCCATTTCTGTCAAATGGTTTCATGTTAAATGTTATGAGAAGAAAAGTGTGTGTGTGTGTGTGTGTGTGTGTGTGTGTGTGTGTGTGTGTGTGTGTGTGTGTGTGTGAGACAGAGAGAGAGAGGCTGTATCTGCTGATTTTAAATCTAGCATTTTTGGCTTGAGCCTTGAATGCAGATTGCAGAGCCTTCAATCCCACAGCAGACTGTTTACACTAGTGACCTTGAAATAACATATTACTTTTCTTGGTATGTTTATTAAATTATCATGTGAATGTTCTTTTTAATGAAAGTCTGCAAATAAGTTTATAAGCCTTCTTATATATATAACTTCTTTTGTTTCAGTCACATCAAAAATCCGAAATTTGAAGGACTATCACTACCGCATTGTGAATAACCTGACACCACAGCCAACTGGGACAGATGTGGCCAACACACTCAAGTATTTCTCACAGACACTTCTGAGGTCAGTCGCATGTCATAAGTTTCCCTTTTATTGATGTTATATTTTGATATTGCATGCAGTTCCAATCAAGTTTACACAATGTTAATTGTTATCATTAACAATAACATACATTGCCCAAGTCAGATCTGGTGGAACAAAAAGTGACAGCTGCTGAACCCATGTTTACACAAAATGCCCTCAAACTAATCAAAGAAGTGTACTGATTTAAACTGTTCAGATCAAAGTGTAGAAGAAAAAAAGAAGAAGAAAAAACACACGAAAAAAACAAAAACGAATCAAGTAATTGATTGTTGAACTTGAAGCATTATATTTACTATTTAGATCTGGAATACCTTAAACAGAGTAAATCCAAATTATTTTGTTTAAACTGTTCATGATAAAGCCCACACTGAATTGAGTTCATTTTAACATGCATTCACAGGTGGTCTTTTTTTCCTTCTCCAACAGCGTGCTGAAAGATGTGCCCAACATTCCAGCAGAGAGCTACGGGCCGAGGCAGAGGGACAGTGTGCGTTTGTCAGTGTTTCCCAACTTGAACTACTCAGGCCTCTACCAGGCCGTTCTGACCATCATTGACCTTGTTCCCATGATGCAGATTGGACAGCTGGGTTTGTGCTGAGCTTTCACTTTGTGATGACAATAATAACAACAAAGATTGATGACTGATGTATTTTTATCATGTTTATATGCCTGTTATATAACTTATAATAGAGAGAGAGAGTGAGGACTGTATAATTTTTTGACTCGTATGAAAAGATGTGAGTCTGTGTTACCATAATGGTCAGTGTTACTGTTATTTGTATTGTTGTAATCTTCAAATATGTTTGTACATAACATTATATATATTATAATTAGACTTTAGAGAGAGATTTTGAGAGCACTTTGTCATTTTTTTTACCAGCATGAAAAGATGTTAGTCTATGTTACAGGAACGATCAGTGTTACTGTTATAATGTGATGCCTTTTTGAGCATGTTGACTTGGTTTGTGTTGCATCAGATCTTGGAGGAGCAATGTTGAACATGCTGACTGGGTTTATGTTGTGTCCACATCTTGGAGAGGCAATGTTGAAATTTGAATGTGCTGACTTGGTTTGTGTTGTGTCCAGAACTTGGAGAGGCAGTGTTGAACATGCTCACTTGGTTTGTGTTGTGTCCACATCTTGGACAGGTGATGTTGAACATGCTAACTTGGTCTGTGTTGTGTCCAGATCTTGGAGAGGCAGTGTTGAACATGCTAACTTGGTTTGTGTTATATCCAGATCTTGGACAGTGATGCTGAACATGCTGACTTGGTTTACGTTGTGTCCAGATCTTGGAGAGGCAATGTTGAACATGCTGACTTGGTTTGTGTTGTGTCCAGATCTTGGAGAGGCAATGTTGAATGTGCTGGGCTGTTTGGTTCCATTCCTGGAGCATGACCTGCTGGATTCCCTGCCCTACACTGTGGCCTCCACGCTGGCCACCTTCCCCCCCACTCTGCACAAGGACACCATCGACCTGCTCTGCAGCTCTCTGCTGCCCATGACTCTAGGTCAGCACATGCAATTATTTTTTTTACTCTCCTATCATCTGTGCCAACCTCACAGGTACGGCTCCTGCACCGCTCATCCCGGCATCCCTACCTCCAGCCACACCCAAGACTGATTCCACACCACGGCCCCGCCCCCAGAGGTCCACAGGAGATGTCAGATCATTGGTGGGCTGCCATCCAATGAGACACAGCACTGTTGCCAAGTCATTTCTATGGTGTTCAGTGATGCCTGTTCTGTTTCAACATACGCAGGACATCCCCTACTATGCCCCATACTGATGACGGTGTTAGCTAAGTCGCAGAGTCAGACTGAGTGAGCGTCTTCTCCAGAGAGCCGACTCGCTGTCACACCCATACAACAACAATACAACTCTGTTACCAAAACAACGATACAAAACATGCACACATTTTCAGTAAAAACACCTTTGGTTCTTTCATTCTTCATCAATGTCCCACCAATACCTACTCTAAACACAACACAACTCTAAACTCTCTTTCTTTTCTCTTTTTTTTCTTTCTTTCTTTCTCTCGTTTGCTTCTGATAGTAGTATATATTAAAGAGGGGGGTGGGAGTAAGGTGAACGTGATTTTGTAGGGTGCCTGTACTGACATGGCAAGTGCCTGTTGCAGGTTATGATGGCTGTGCTGAACCAACCTACGCCAGTGAGTCTGCAGCGGCCATCATAACCTTGGTGTTCCAACACACTGAGAATGGAGGTTAGTGGTGTGGGCTGATTTGTCTGCTTTTTTTTTTAACCTCTGTTTTGATGGGGATGTTGACTAACTGACAGGTTGCTTTGGTCAGTAGATTAACTGATTGACTGATTGCAGATTGAGTTACAGATTGGTTAGACTGATTGATTGGTAGACTTGACTGGTAGATTCAGTGACTGATTGGTTTGATCAGTACATTGATTGATTGGTCAAATGATGTATTGGTGGATTTGATTCATGATCTGTGGATTAATTTATCAGTAGATTGGTTTGATCAGTACGTTGATTGATTGGTAGAATGATGTGTTGGTGGATTTGATTGATGAACTGGGGATTGATTTGTTGGTAGATTGATTGACTTATTTTTTTGTCATATTTGTCTTTGTATTGTTACTGCCTTCATAAAGCTGAGAATGTAGGGATGCTGGGGGAAGGTGGGATGGAGGGGGTGGTGGGGGAGTCATACCTGATGTGTTTGCTTTTCTTTGTTACAGCATTTCACTCCCAGATCCTGGAGTGTTTCATGAGCATGAAGAAAAACATCATTAATGTACGTACAAGTATTCCATTCTAGATTGTTGTTTGAAAATTTAACTTTGAGTAGCTCTGTGACACTTGAAGAAAAAAAATCTTTGCTTTTTGTGGCTACAGCATTTTGAACCCCAGTACTGTTAAAAAATCAGCAACAGGTTAAATATTTTTTACTTGTTCATTGCACTGATTTTAATGTTTGCTTCTTTGGTTTTTTTCTCTCTATTGTTCAGTGCCATGAGCTCATAACTGTTTCACAGTTACACTCATTGCAATATTGTTGCCTTTAACAAAAATCATTTAAATTATGAACGTCACTGTTGATTGCAGGACATCCTGAGCATCATTGCGTATGGACCTCCAGCAGCCAGAGCTCCGGCTGCCCACCTCCTGTTTTACTATTGGCCACAACTCAACCCAGCTCTCAGCGACCGCCGGGGAATACACTACAAGTACTGTGGTATGTGAAGCATGAGTGTGACTGTCTTTGTATTGGTGTGTTTACTGGCCACAACTCAACCCAGCTCTCAGCGACCACAGGGGAATACAAGTACTGTGGTATGTGAAGCATGAGTGTGACTGTCTTTGTATTGGTGTGTTTACTGGCCACAACTCAACCCAGCTCTCAGCGACCGCAGGGGAATGCACTACAAGTACTGTGGTATGCGAAGCATGAGTGTGGCTGTCTTTGTGTTGGTGTGTTTACTGGCCACAACTCAACCCAGCTCTCAGCGACCACAAGGGAATACACTACAAGTATTGTGGTATGTGAAGCATGAGTGTGGCTGTCATAGTGTTGGTGTGTTTGCTGGCCACAACCCAGCTCTCAGTGACCACTGGGAATACACTGCAAGTACTGTGGTATGTGAAGCATGAGTGTGGCCGTCTTAGCATTGGGGTGTTTACTGGCCACAACTCAACCCAGCTCTCAGCGACCACAGGGAATACACTACAAGTACTGTGGTATGTGAAGCATGAGTGTGGCTGTCTTAGCGTTGGTGTGTTTACTGGCCACAACTCAACCCAGCTCTCAGCGACCACAAGGGAATACACTGCAAGTACTGTGGTATGTGAAGCATGAGAGTGGCTGTCTTTGTGTTGGTGTGTTTACTGGCAACAGCTCAACCCTGCTCTCAGCGACCGCAGGGGAATGCACTACAAGTACTGTGGTATGCGAAGCATGAGTGTGGCTGTCTTTGTGTTGGTGTGTTTACTGGCAACAGCTCAACCCAGCTCTCAGCGACCGCAGGGGAATGCACTACAAGTACTGTGGTATGCGAAGCATGAGTGTGGCTGTCATTGTGTTGGTGTGTTTACTGGCCACAACTCAACCCAGCTCTCAGCGACTGCAGGGGAATGCACTACAAGTACTGTGGTATGTGAAGCATGAGTGTGGCTGTCTTCATCTTGGTGTGTTTACTGGCCACAACTCAACCCAGCTCTCAGCGACTGCAGGGGAATGCACTGCAAGTACTGTGATATGCGAAGCATGAGTGTGGCTGTCTTTGTGTTGGTGTGTTTACTGGCCACAACTCAACCCAGCTCTCAGCGACCACAAGGGAATACACTACAAGTACTGTGGTATGTGAAGCATGAGTGTGGCTGTCTTTGTGTTGGTGTGTTTACTGGCCACAACTCAACCCAGCTCTCAGCGACCACAAGGGAATACACTACAAGTACTGTGGTACTCTCAGTCTGGGCAAGATTAATGTATCTCTATGTTAGGTACATACTCTCTCCTCGTGGCATACTCTCTCCTTACATGCCCTTTGTTAGTTTGTATGTTAAGCTTGTACTCTGTGCAGGTTTATTACTGACGGAAAGATATACTAGTCTAGTACTCTGCCCAGGTTTATTACTGATGGAAAGATATACTAGTCTAGTACTCTGCCCAGGTTTATTACTGAAGGGAAGATGTATTAGTCTGTTATTGATATTTGTTATTATTATGCATTCATGCATACAAACGTGTGTACACATGACACACACTTGCACACATGCATGTGTACATGTTCACACACACACACGCACACACACTGCTGGCCACACAAACATACCAAATAGCCAGTGTTTGGTTTATTCTCTGATTATGGGATAAACTTCACTTTTATATTATCCCTTTCATAATTTATTTGCTTTGTTTTCAACTGCTGCCAAAGGAATGGAATTTACAGGTAAGACATCAGCTGCACTCCAATAAGAAAACACAGTCATCTTCATGAAGTCCCATGGTTTTGCAAAAAGCTGAATTAAAAGAAAAAATCAGATTCCACCAAGATTTGAAGTTGGCTGATGGGTTGACTGTCTCTTGATTTGACTGAGTGCGTCACATTAGCCCACACCAAAGTGATTAACAGGGCAAGGAACCGTTGAAACTGTTTTTGATGGCATTGGAGTTGACACTGACACAGGCACAGAGAAACAGAAACAGGTTGCGCATTTTCATTGTTGTTGGTGTTACAGCAGCTGATTTCTTTTTTTAGAAAGGGGTTCTACTGAGATTTGAACTTGGACTGCTGGCATGAGAGTTCAGAGAGGAAACCATTGCACCATGACGCCTAGCAGATGGGGACTCATGGTTAGGTTTATATCACCCTCCCTTTTCTTGATAGAGGAGCTGGTTCACTTCAGTGATCTTTGGCATTATTGTGTTAATTAGCAAAAGAGGTGTTACCCATATAATGTTTGTACATAGGACCATGGTGTCCAAAGGAATCTTTGAACGGGTGGAGTGCCAAATCATGGCATTGACACAGACAAACAGAGAGATGTACAGAGATTCTACTTTATTTATAAAAGATTTGTCCTCGGAGAACTAAAAACATGAAGAAGAAGAATACCAGAGGGTTTTAACATCACTCTGTCAAGCAGGATTTCATCTTAAGGAAGTTCTTTTTAAGAGGATTCTGCTGGGTGTTGAAAAAATAACTGAACAGACTTGCTATGTCTGGAAGCTGGACATTTTCCCTCTGTGTTTCAGCATGGCCTCCCATTCTCTGCCAGCGTAAAAGCTGCATCAACTCTGGCAATTGTCAGGCTGTGAAGGTGAGTGAATGGTGCAGATGAAGAAGTGCTTTTAGTGCAGCATGACTAATAATAATAATAGATTATTTACAGCACCCAATCGCTTAACAGCCCAGAGCACTTAGACATAAGGATACACTCATTTCAGCACACGCACGCAGGCACACACGCACAAATACACATGCACGCACACCTACACAGACACCTACACACACACACACACCACACACTCACACACGCCACACACTCACACACACACACCTACACACACACACCACACATACACACACACACACACACACACACACACACCTACACACACACACCACACACACACACAACACACACACACACACACACACACACACACACACACACACACACACACAGTTCTGCATTATAACTGTTTTATCCAGGATTCTGTGGTCTCATCCTTTTTGTTGTTGTTGTTGTTGCCAGCACCCTCCTCTGATTTGATTTTGCCATATCGCAAAGATAAATCATGATGCTGAAGCTGCTCTGTGTCTGTGAACACAGATGTGCGTGAATCCAGCCCTGGCCATTCACTCTGGCGACATGCCTCCCCCCCTGTACATCTGCAGTGACTGTGCTGATTACCTGCGCCACGACCAGGGGGAGTACATGGTCGACCTGCTGCTGCCCATGCCGCATGTGTCCACCACCTGCGAAAACAAGGTTAGGGTCTTCTAGATAGAATTTGGCATTACCGTATGTGTGTGTGCGAGTACGTTCGTGTACGCATGCATCACGTGTATACATCCACACTGGACTCGTCCAAGGGCAGGGGGTGGTGTCTTGGCTCCCTTTGTACTGTGAGGTTGTTTGTCACAATTCCTCACTGCTATCAAGCAGAATCAGTCCCAGGTGGACAGGTCAGCGAATTCTGTCCACAAAAAAGTGTCTTGAGTTGACCGCAAAGTAAAAAAGTCTTTCGATTAGATGGCAGTGCTAGAAAAGAAAATGCTCTGTGTTGTTTCTAATGCTAAAGCAGGATTCTGAGTTGACTGTAATGTTAGCAAAAGCACTTTTAAAGTTTACTCTAAGCGTTATGCAAAAAAAGAAGTTTGGAGCTTCTTAATGGTTGAAAAAAAAGAAGAAGTTTTTTTTGATTCAGTGTAATGCAAAAAGTAAATGTTTTAACTCGTAATGCTGTTCCTCAGGAGAGTAGACCAAAAAACAATGTCTATGATTACCACGCTGCACTGAGTTGACAGATGTTACTTTCCAGAACTGTAGTCCAAAAAATAATGTCTGATTACCATGCATCACCAAATTGACTGATGTTACTTTCCAGAACTGTAGTCCAAAAAATAATGTCTGATTACCATGCATCACCAAATTGACTGATGTTACTTTCCAGAACTGTAGTCCAAAAAATAATGTCTGATATCCATGCATCAGCCACTGATGTTACTTTTCAGAACTGTAGTCCAGAAAATAATGTCTGATTACCATGCATCACCAAATTGACTGACATTACTTTCCAGAACTGTAGTCCAAAAAATAATGTCTGATTACCATGTATCACCACGTTGACTGACGTTACTTTCCAGAACTGTAGTCCAAAAAATAATGTCTGATTACCATGCATCACCAAATTGACTGATGTTACTTTTCAGAATTGTAGTCCAGAAAATAATGTCTGATTACCACGCATCACCAAATTGACTGATGTTACTTTTCAGACTTGTAGTCCAGAAAATAATGTCTGATTACCAGCATCACCATTGACTGAGTTACTTTTCAGACTGTGTCCAGAAAATAATGTCTGATTACCATGCATCACCATGTTGACTGATGTTACTTTTCAGAACTGTAGTCCAGAAAATAATGTCTGATTACCATGCATCACCACGCTGACTGACGTTACTTTTCAGAACTGTAGTCCAGAAAATAATGTCTGATTACCATGCATCGCCACGCTGACTGACGTTACTTTTCAGAACTGTAGTCCAGAAAATAATGTCTGATTACCATGCATCACCATGTTGACTGACGTTATTTTTCAGAACTGTAGTCCAGAAAATAATGTCTGATTACCATGCATCACCATGTTGACTGACGTTACTTTTCAGAACTCTAGTCCAGAAAATAATGTCTGATTACCATGCATCACCACGTTGACTGACGTTACTTTTCAGAACTGTAGTCCAGAAAATAATGTCTGATTACCATGCATCACCAAGTTGACTTATGTTTCTTTTCAGAACTGTAGATAAAAAAATAATGTCTGTGATTACCATGCCTCACCGAGTTGACTGATGGTATGTTTCAGAACTGTAGATCAGAAAACAACTTAGCCGTCTGCACATGCTTCTCCATTGAGTGTGCCAGCTTCAACGGCAACCGGCCAATCCGATACTGCGCCGCTTGCCATGACCAGCGGCACAGTCAGCCCGAGTTCCTGCTGCATGTTTTTCACCTCAGCATCCCTGAGATCTGGAGCTGCGTGCCAGAGGTGATGAGGTACCTCATGGATGCCATCGTCAGGTGAGCACAGTTCATCACATTCAGATGCAGGCCTTTTCTTTCATATTCCCTCTGTCTGGAACAAACTCCCTTTTTCTGTGCGACATGATCCAGCTTTGTTTGCCTTCACGTTCGATCATGGCTCAAGACTCACATTTTCTCTGTCTTTTACTCCTAACACTTCTCCATTGTCTCGAGCCTGCCTCAGGTAAATAAAGTGTGTGCATGTGCGCACAATGCAAGTGTGTGTGCGATGTGTGTGTGTGTGCGCGCATGGGCACAATGTGGGTGCGTTTGTGTGTGTGTGTGTGTGTGTGTGTGTTTGTGTGTGTGAGTGTGCTGTGTCAGAATGTGCATGTGTTTGTGTGTGTGTGTGTGGGGGGGGGGAGGATGTTAATGACCAATTTTTTAAAATGCTAATTTTGTGTTTTGATGTCAGTTATTTAAGCTCATTATGAAATGTACATGCCTAGTGCTCGCATGAGAAGGGGCACTCTAAGACCCCACTATCACTGTGATCATTGTTATTTTTATTATTATTATTATTGTTATTGTTATTGCTAAGTGAAATGGCCCCTCCCCAGCAGACCAGTCTGGCATCACTAAACCCATTTCATAATTTGGAGCTCAAGGGTTCCACTGGCACGGACAGTGGGTCGTTAGATCGGGCAGACCTTGCTGCAACAAGGCAGCAACACAGGAAGGTAACAGTCCTAAAGCCATGGTTTGGGTGTGTGTTTTCTTCTCCCGGTGCAGCCTCATGAAAGAGGCCTCGCCCCTGGGAGCCAAGCGCATGGTGGAGATGGGTGAGGAGCATCGGCAGATGACAGAGGAAGACGACCTCTTCAACGTGGAGGATGCTGGAGAGAGGAAGCTGCTCAGTCGCTACGGAATCTGGCTGCTTGTGGAGCTGTGTCGGCCTCAAGAGGATATTCCCATTGTGAGTTGTTGACTGTCTCAACCTAGGTTTGTTAAAAAAACAAATCTAAAAGTTTACATTTTGTGTTTTGTCGTAATGAATAGCATTATTTTTAACCATTGTGATGTGTTTGGACCTTGGTTTGTTAAGAATCAACACACAAGGGAGTTAATTAGCGCTTGAAAGACATCACACAGGCACATCAAGGAAGGCCTGAGACGCCTATGGTAACTCTCACCTGGCATGCGTGTAAATACAAGGTACATAAACTCCACCAGAGGTACATCCTAATTAACTCCCCTGAGTGTTGATGCTGCAGGTTCTTACTATGAGTAGTGTTGAGTCCAAACCTTCATGTAGTGATAGCTGCAGGGTTTTACCAAATGAGACTGAATGCCATCTGGTGAATGAATGGGAAACTTCATGCTTTGTATCAGCAATATGGATGGATGCAGGTGTTTACCTGATATCTTTCCGTAGATGAAATCCAAACATCCCAGAGAATTTAATGACAGAGTACGCTGTACAGCTACACAACTACTTGTCACTTTGAAATTAAATACGCAACAGTTTTGTTCATAATGCAGTCCCATGCATTTGCTTCCGATACTACTTCTGTCATGTTATCTACAGTGCCCTTAAGGTACACCAATGCAGCACTGTCTGAAAGTGTTATCCCAGACACTGATGCATTGAGTTGACAGTCATCTGCATGTGTATTTGTTTCCATTCAGGAGGTTCTGGGTCGTCTGTTGGGAATGCTCTTCCAGTGGTTTGACGCGACAGCTTATTTGCCTGATGGTACGTATGTAATTCTGATTGTTGTGCTACAAAGCTTAACAAATGATCAGAGAATGGCTCACATTTACTTTCATTTTAAATAATATTAAGAGATAAAAAGAATTCAGTTTAGCACCAAAAAAATAAGCCAGTAGTTAATTGTTGAGGTGTTATATTTAGATCTGGAAAACCTCAAACAGAGTAAGTCTGACAGGGAAAAGGAAAAAAGAAGAAAAAGAAGAAGAAAGAAGTAGAGAAAAGAGCAGTAAAAAAGAAGACAATAAAGGCAGAGGATTAGAGACAGACAAAAAAGAAATTAAAATCTGATACAGAGTTAACTGCCAGCATTCAGAGAAAAAGATCAAAACGCACAAAAGGTCAGGAAGGACACTTATCGCAATGGGCAATACCAAACAGCGTGCAAATTTTCAGCATAGACATGCTGGCCAGCCACCTGGGCAAGACTTGACAGCCAAAAGCTAAGTGATTTCAGCGGTTATTGATCAAATTAACTCTGTTTGTTGCTTGAAAAAGGCATTTACCCCCAAAATATGCAACGTTGTGTTGTTTTGCACTGTCATTTAAAAGGAGCTTTCTTTTTAAACATTTGTGTGTTTTGCTTTCCTTTCAGTTTAGATGATTCGTTTAGAATTTTTGTTGGGGGGGAGGGTGGGGTGTAGTTTCTCCACTGTTCTCTCTCACTCTGTCCTCTCTTTTGATGTGGTAGCTATAAACACTGGCTGTGTTTTGGGAGTAATAGCACCAAATGTAGCACAGTTCACAGTCTGAAGTGATTTTTGTCTTTGAATAAAATTTGTGGTTAATTGCTCAAGCTGGGTTTTGCTGTTTTTTGCTTGGTTGGTTGGTTGGTTGTTGCTGGTTGTAGTTTTGTAGTTGTTCTTCTTCTTGTTTTTGGAGGGATTGCTTGTCTGTGATTGTGAAATATAGAAATTGAGTACTGTCTCATAGAGTCCTAATTGGTCTGATTTACTTTTCAGACAATGTTGGAAATGCCCTGGAAAAGCTTAAACCTGAGGTCAGTATGTGTTGTATTCAATAAAAGTCTTCAACAGTACTATGTTTGCATGTGCTTTCTGCACCCAAACTGAATATTGCTGCTTTAAAATGAAGGTAAAGCCAGTTAGAAATCTAAGATAGTAAGAGGTGATATCTAAAAAGTTCCTCTGTGTATATATGGAGCTAACCAACTGTGCACGCAATCTCTTCTCTCTTCATTCTTTGTTAATTGGAACAGCGTCTGCTCCATTCAGACAGTCATATGCTCTATGCAGGGGCTGGTTGTGAAAATGGCAGTGACAAGTAAGGTGCTGTGTCCTGTTGCAGTACATCTACAACTGGTCGCAGGGGCTGGGCTGGTTAGTGACAAGTAAGGTGCTTTGTCCTGTTGCAGTACATCTACAACTGGTCGCAGGGGCTGGGCTGGTTAGTGACAAGTAAGGTGCTTTGTCCTGTTGCAGTACATCTACAACTGGTCACAGGGGCTAGCTAGTGACAAGTAAGGTGATGTGTCCTGTTGCAGTACATCTACAACTGGTCACAGGAGCTAGCTAGTGACAAGTAAGGTGCTGTGTTCTGTTGCAGTACATCTACAACTGGTCGCAGGGGCTAGCTAGTGACAAGTAAGGTGATGTGTCCTGTTGCTGTACATCTACAACTGGTCGCAGGGGCTGGTTAGTGACAAGTAAGGTGCTGTGTCCTGTTGCAGTACATCTACAACTGGTCACAGGGGCTGGTTAGTGACAAGTAAGGTGCTGTGTCCTGTTGCAGTACATCTACAACTGGTCACAGGGGCTGGTTAGTGACAAGTAAGGTGCTGTGTCCTGTTGCAGTACATCTACAACTGGTCACAGGAGCTAGCTAGTGACAAGTAAGGTGCTGTGTCCTGTTGCAGTACATCTACAACTGGTCGCCGGGGCTGGGCTGGTTAGTGACAAGTAAGGTGCTGTGTTCTGTTGCAGTACATCTGCATCTGATCGCAGGGGCTGATTGTGAAAATAACTGTGATAAGTAAGGTGCTGTGTCCTGCTGCAGTACATCTACAACTGGTCGCACAGGCTGGTTGTGAAAAAGACCATGACAGATGAGGCACGGTGTGTCTTATTGTTGTACATCTACAACTGGCTGCAGGAGTTGGTTGTGGAAATAGCAGTGACAAGTGAAGTGTGCTATGTTGTTGCAGTACATCTACAACTGGCTGCAGAAGTTGGTTGTGGAAATAGCAGTGACAAACGAGGTGTGCTATGTTGTTGCAGTACATCTACAACTGGCTGCAGGAGTTGATTGTGGAAATAGCAGTGACAAATGAGGTGTGCTGTGTTGTTGCAGTACATCTACAACTGGCAGCAGCAGTTGATTGTGGAAATAGCAGTGACAAATGAGGTGTGCTCTGTTGTTGCAGTACATCTACAACTGGCTGCAGGACGTGATGAAGACGCACTTTGAGGTGATAGTGGCCTGCCTTCTGCCGCACCCCGTGGAGTACTCCAAAGTCGGGGGGTTCTGGTAAGGGTGGTTTTGGTCTGTGGCTTTCTGTGGGCATGGCACCGTTGGCATCATTGTGGATTCACAAACTGGCTTTTGGGTGGAGGGTGGGGGGGGGGGGGGGGGGGAGTATTTTGTTGTTGATTGGAACAACCTTCCCAGGGTTTTGGTATCTGCTGCAACTCTGGAATCTTTTTTGTCCTTGTTGCCTTGACATACTTACCCCTGCCCCCCCCCCTCTCCCCACCCCCACCTCCTCTCTCCTGTGCACCACTACTGTATTGTTGTTATTTTTGGCAGGTTCATGCTGTGTACATGCACAATGCTTCAGTGTTGTTGTTTTTGACAGGGACACATTTATGTTGTTGTGGTTTTTGACAGGGACATGCTGTGTACACATGCCATGCTTCAGTGTTGTTGTTGTTTTTGACAGGGACCCGCTGTGTACACATGCCATGCTTCAGTGTTGTTGTTGTTGTTGACAGGGACACGCTGTGTACACGTGCCATGCTTCCTGTTGTTGTTGTTGTTGACAGGGACACGCTGTGTACACGTGCCATACTTCTGTTGTTGTTGTTGTTTTGACAGGGACACGCTGTGTACACGTGCCATGCTTCACTGTTGTTGTTGTTTTTGACAGGGACCGTGTGTACACTGCACTTCACTGTTGTGTTGTTGTTTGACAGGGACAGCTGTGTACACATGCCATGCTTCACTGTTGTTGTTGTTGTTTTGACAGGGACACGCTGTGTACACATGCCATGCTTCACTGTTGTTGTTGTTGTTGACAGGGACACGCTGTGTACACACGCCATGCTTCACTGTTGTTGTTGTTGTTGACAGGGACACGCTGTGTACACATGCCATGCTTCACTGTTGTTGTTGTTGTTGACAGGGACACGCTGTGTACACGCGCCATGCTTCACTGTTGTTGTTGTTGTTGACAGGGACACGCTGTGTACACAGCCATGCTTCACTGTTGTTGTTGTTGTTGACAGGGACACGCTGTGTACACGCCATGCTTCACTGTTGTTTGTGGTTGACAGGGACACGCTGTGTACACGCCATGCTTCACTGTTGTTGTTGTTTTGACAGGGACACGCTGTGTACACGCGCCATGCTTCATGTTGTTGTTGTTGTTGACAGGGACACGCTGTGTACACGTGCCATGCTTCACTGTTGTTGTTGTTTTTGACAGGGACACGCTGTGTACACACGCCATGCTTCAGTGTTGTTGTTGTTGTTGTTGACAGGGACACGCTGTGTAAAACGCCATGCTTCACTGTTGTTGTTGTTGGTTGTTGACAGGGACACGCTGTGTACACCGCCATGCTTCTTGTTGTTGTTGTTGTTGTTGACAGGGACAGCTGTGTACACATGCCATGCTTCACTGTTTGTTGTTGTTGTTGACAGGGACACGCTGTGTACACGCCATGCTTCACTGTTGTTGTTGTTGTTGTTGACAGGGACACGCTGTGTACAACGCCATGCTTCACTGTTGTTGTTGTTGTTGTTGACAGGGACATGCGTGTGTACACACGCCATGCTTCATGTTGTTGTGGTTGTTGACAGGGACACGCTGTGTACACAGCCATGCTTCACTGTTGTTGTTGTGTTGTTGACAGGGACATGCTGTGTACACATGCCATGCTTCACTGTTGTTGTTGTTGTTGTTGACAGGGACACGCTGTGTACACGTGCCATGCTTCACTGTTGTTGTTGTTTGTTGACAGGGACACGCTGTGTACACGTGCCATGCTTCACTGTTGTTGTTGTTGTTGTTGACAGGGACACGCTGTGTACACTGCCATGCTTCACTGTTGTTGTGTTGTTGTTGACAGGGACACGCTGTGTACACACGCCATGCTTCACTGTTGTTTTGTGGGTTGTTTTTGACCAGGGACAGCTGTGTACACAGCCATGTTACTGTTGTTGTCTGTTGACAGGGACCGCTGTGTACACCCCATGCTACTGTTTCTGTCTGCCTGTTCCTCACACACACCCGGCCTTGTTACACTCTGCTGTCTGCTCTGTCTCTGCCCTGTGTCCCTCTTGTCTGTCTTCTCCCGCGCCTTTCCCCCCCCCCCCCCCATGCCCTTTCCTCTCTTCTCCTTCTCTTTCCTCTCTACACTTCCCCCTATCTCCCTTCCTCTCTTCTCTCTCCCCTTCTGCTTTTCCTCGTTGTCTTCTCTCTGTGCCCTCCCTCTTCCCTCTCTGTCTGTCTGTTGTCTCTGTCGTCGTCTTGTCTGTGTCTCCCTCTCTCTTTTTTTTGTGTGTGTGTGTGTGGTGTGTGTGTGTGTGTGTGTGTGTGTGTGTGTGTGTTTAACTGTGTTTTAGACTTTTTTGCAGTTGTTTTTCACTGCTATTTTTTTCATTTCCTTGCAATCGCTGTCTGGTTTATATGTGTTGTTGTTGTTATTATTATTATTATTTTATTCATTGTTGTTTTATTTTTTACTGATGCTGTATTTGTCTATAGCCTCTGTAATAATATTTAACTGTGAATGTCTTGGTTATTAGTAGTACTGTAGCAACGGCAGATATGTGAGTCGGCCTTTGTGCTAATATCTTCACCGTTGAGAAATAAAGTTCAATCAATCAATCAATCAATCTCTGTCTCTGTGGTTAGGTCATCCACCTGCACCCCTTCTTGAGGGGCAATGGCCTAAATAAATAAATAATCTGTATCCCTCTCTCTCTCTCTCTCCAATCCACACCTTTTTCGTCTATCCTATAGCTTTATGCATTTTAGTGCTACATGGCTACAGCTTTTATCACCATTCTGTCAGTTCTTTGGTCAGGGTTTTGGACTGCACGTGAAAAGTCACATGCCTATAGTCAAAGATTAGCTATTTCCAAGCCATTTATCAAGTCTGAATTCAAGCATTGAAAGTGTCCAAATTGCTTGTATTTGAAACCTTTGTCTAACAGCGGTGTCAACATGGGCTTCCTGTTACAGATCTGGGACTATGTCATGCCGTACTGGCTGGAATCAATCAGGACAGAAGTGCCGGAGGAGGACTTGTCAGAACTGAAAGTGCTTCTGAGGTATCAACTGGTTTAGATTATTGGTCTTTCTCTGTCCACCTTTCTTTGGCGGTAACATCGGGATAAAGCCACTTAGTTTCACAATAAACAGTTTTCTTGGATTTAATAAAGAGACTAATAACATGGATATTAATTAGTATGAACTTTGATGTGCTCCCCCTCCCCCCTCCCACCCCCCAGCATCCTCTTGTTTTTGTTTTGTTTTGTTTTTGTCCACTATCTTTGATGTACTTGTACTTAAGATAATATTTGTTGTCCTTAAAAGGAAATTTGCTTTGAAACATACCATCAGTGTCCCATGTAAATGAATAAAATTCAAATTAAACGTATGATAATTCAACATAAGACATAAAGGAAAAAAGTGTTTAAACAAATTACAAATCTAAAAAGATGCTAATAACAACATAGGATAATATATACTTGATATGATCTGGCAGTGGCGAATATTGGAACCAAACAAACTGCAGTCCAAGTGACTTTTTTTCTCTGTCTGCAGCAAAGCCTTTGACATAGACATGTGCCCCCTGCCCTTCACTCTGGATCGGATGTACAACTTTGTGTCGGATCGTTTTGATGATCCCAGTGCCTACGTACAGGAACAGTCCCTACAGTGGCTGCAGGTACGTCCCTCTTCAGTGTCGGTACATGCTCCTTGGAAGATGAAATACAGCTGCCTGGGCAGCAGGGTAGATGACATGTGCACACACACACTCATGTACACACACACACATGCACATGTGCACACACACACTCATGTACACACATGCACATGTGCACACACACACTCATGTACACGCACACACATGCACATGTGCACACAAGCACAGATGCACACACACACATGTGCACACACACACACACATGCACATGCACACACATGCACATGTGCACATACACACACACATGCACATGCACACACATGCACATGTGCACATACACACTTACACATGCATGCATGCACATACACACATCATCACGTGACACATCACTCATAAAAGGGGAAAGTTTGCAAGGACTTGATGATGAAGGTGGGAAGTAGTGAGTGAATATATGTAACACCTGAAGATTTTCATTTTCTGTATATTTATTCTCCATTCATATATTTGCAAGGTGATCTCTTTTTTTCCCCCAGCCCTTCTAAAACCATTTACAACTATTTTTGATGTTGATCTGCACCTGACATGTAAACAGCCCCCACCCCACCCATCCCCCTACACATACACAAGTATTCCCTCAAATCCCCAAATTGTCCCATTGACCCCCCCCCCCTCCCCCCACACCCCCCTCACCATTTGTCAGTGCTGTGTAACAAACTCTGTGTGTGTGTGTGTGTGTGTGGGAGGGGGGGGGGGGGGGTCGGTGCATGTGTGCATGTGTTGGTATACTGTGTGTGTGTGTGTGTGTTTATGCTGTTTGTTTGTGTGTGCATGTGTGTGTGTGTGTTTATACTGTTTGTGTGTGTGTTTATACTGTTTTGTGTGTGTTTATACTGTGTGTGTGTGTGTGTGTTTATACTGTTTGTGTGTGTGTGTGTTTATACTGTTTGCGTGTGTGTGTGTGTGTGAGAGTTTGTGTGTGTGTGTGTGTGTGTGTGTTTATACTGTGTGTGTGTGTGGGTGTGTATACTCTGTGTGTGTACTCTGTGTGTGTGTCTGTACTCTGTGTGTGTGTGTGTGTGTGTGTGTGTGTGTGTGTGTGTGTGTGTTTATACTGTGTGTGGGTGTGTATACTCTGTGTGTGTACTCTGTGTGTGTGTCTATACTCTGTATGTGTGTGTGTGTGTTTATACTGTGTGTGTGTGTGTGTGTGTGTGTGTGTTTGTGCTTATACTGTGTGTGTGTGTGTGTGTGTGTGTGTGTGTGTATGTGTGTGTGTGCATGCATGCATGCATGCGTGTGTGTTTATACTCTGTGTGTGTGTGTGTTTATACTCTGTGTGTGTGTGTGTGTGCATGTATGTGTTCATACTGTGTGTGTGTGTGTTTATACTGTGTGTGTTTATACTGTTTGTATGTTTATACTGTGTGTGTGGGGGGGGGTGTTTATACTGTATGTGTGTTTATACTGTGTGTATGTTTATACTTTGTGTATGTTTATACTGTGTGTATGTTTCTACTGTGTGTGTGTGTGTGTTTATACTGTGTGTGTTTATACTGTTTGTATGTTTATACTGTGTGTGTGTGGGTGTTTATACTGTGTGTGTGTTTATACTGTGTGTGTGTTTATACTGTGCATATGTTTGTACTATATGTATGTTTATACTATGTGTGTGTGTGTGTGTGTGTGTTTATGCTGTGTGTATGTTTAAACTGTGTATGTTTATACTGTGTGTATTTTTATACTGTGTGTATGTGTGTGTGTGTGTGTGTTTATACTGTGTGTGTGTTTATACTGTGTGTGTGTTTATACTGTGTCTATGTTTATACTGTGTGTGTGTTTATACTGTGTCGATGTTTATACTGTGTGGATGTTTATACTGTGTGTATGTCACTGTGTGCTGTCTCCCTGCCTGCAGATTCTGTCCAGCCTTGACATCATCATCCCCATGCACCTGCTGCTTCGCATCTTCAAGCTGGGCGTGGAGCGCATCCAGTCCGACACGGAGGAAGCTGCCGAGCTGCCAGCGCCACCGCAGCCGGTCCCTCCACTTGCTGCGCAGCAAGGGGGCGACACCGTCTCGCCCATGAGTCCGCAGAAACTGCCACGGGTCACTGACCCGTATGACTTTTACGATCGTGAGACGGAACTCGTTCTGCCATGCTTTATCATGATGTTGGACATTCTCCTCAAACAGGTTGGGAATGTCTTAACATGTGTGTGTGTGTGTGTGTGTGTGTGTGTGTGTGTGTTGTGTGTTGTGTTGTGTGTGTGTGTGTGTGTGTGTGTGTGTGTGTGTATTGTATGTGTGTGTGTTTAATAAGATGTGTTAAAATCTACTAAAGAGAGGTTTGCTAGTAACTTCACTGTGCATTCAGATTTTATTTGTCTGTGTGTGCATGGTGGTGGGTGGGGGGTGCGTTATTGATTTAGTGGGTGTGGTGTGTTGATCTAGACACCAGCATCGGTTCTAATAAACCAACAAGCTGGGCTTTTGGGGTTAGTCAGAGGAATTCTTAAATGTTAACTTTTATGTCCTTGTTTATTGTCTGCATAAACTGCCACTGTTAGTAAAGGATAACTTTAATGTCCTAGCTTATAGCCCCAAAACTTCTACTGTTAGTAAATGTTAACTCTCATGTCCTTGTTTATTGTCTGCATAAACCGCTACTGTTAGTAAAAGATAACTGTAATGTCCTTGTTTATTTGCCTGTAAACTTCCACTGTTAGTAAATGTTAACTTTTGTGTTCTGGTTTATTGTCTGCACAAACTGCCACTGTTAGTAAAGGATAACTTTAATGTCCTTGGTCATTACCTGCAAATTTCCACTGTTAGTAAATGTTAACTTTTATGTCCTTGTTTATTGTCTACGTAAACTGCCACTGTTAGTAAAGGATAATTTTAATGTCCTTGTTTATTGCCTGCAAACTTACACTGTTAGTAAATGTTAACTTTTATGTCTTTGTTCATTGCCTGCAAACTTCCACTGTTAGTAAATGTAAACTTTTATGTCCTGTTTATTGCCTGGAAACCTCCACTGTTAGTAAAGGATAACTTTAATGTCCTTGCTCATCATGTGTAAACTGGCACTGCTCGATGCTTTAGTCTTGGCCCAGTATGAGGCAGTCAGTAAAGGTTCAATAGTTATTACTATAACTGCAAGCATCCCTTTGAAGCTGGTATTTTGCCACAGATGGAGCTTCAGGAGTCTCCGCGAAATCTGGGCATCTACAACGATACAAGCCGACAGGTGATGCAGCTTCTTACCTGCATGATTCGCAAGTCATGGGACGGGCAGCACACGTGCGAGAATGAGACCAAGCGCGTCAACTGCTTGGTCTGCCAGAACATTGCCCTGTGGCACCAGATGGCGTCGCAGCTCATGCAGCATGTCTGTCCCCGCGACCCTCTGAAACTGCCCACCAAGGACCTGCCTCGGGCCGACGAGGTCAAGCATCAGAGTCAGACCATCGCTGAGTCACCCAGCATGTGTGGTGAGGGTGTGTGTCTGTCTGTCTCTGGCTGTGAGTGTGTAAGGGTGTAAGGGTGTCTTTGTGTGCCAGTGTGTCTTTGTCTGTGAGTGTGTGTGTGTGTCTGTGTGTGTAGTGTGTGTGTGTTTGTGCATGTGTGTGTTTAGTGTGTTTCACAAGTGTGTGTGTGCGCGCACATGTGTGTGTGTGTGTGTGCGTGTGTGCATGCATCCATATGTGACAATGGTTTGGTTGCATGCATATTAGCATATCTGTTAAAATAATTCTTCTTCCTCTCTGTCTTAAAAATAATTGTGGATATATATATGTCTGCTACATAAACGACGTTGCACAATTTTTTCTTGACCTGAATGCAGTATTACCTGCCTTATGCAATTTGTCCATGTGCAGTTCAGCATCACTGTACCTGTAATTAACCTGTTAGGCTGCGCAAATTGGGAATGCATTGTTTAACCATATCAAGGTCACAGTGAGCACTCACATAATCGAAATACTGCTGTTTGCCATTTCTTGATGAAAATTTGTTTGCGGTCCCTCTATCGCCCTGATATAACCGCACTGGTTGACTGGGTATAAAACACCAATTTACTTACTTACCATCGTTTCCAATGGTGATGCTGCTGCAGCTGCAGATGGAGCTGCTCATCTCATCTATTATGGGCCCTTATTTGGCTCCTGGGTCAAATTAAGAATTGATGAAAACTAAAGCACAGAGCATACAGAAATACCATGCATAGCAAAGCTTGCTCAGCAAAACCCCAATCCCCATTAGGGTCCAGACACTGATGGATGCGAGTTGCCATGGAGATGGGCTGTGATGGATGCGAGTTGCCATGGAGATGAGCTGTGATGGATGTGAGTTGCCATGGAGATGAGCTGTGATGGATGCGAGTTGCCATGGAGATGAGCTGTGATGGATGTGAGTTGCCATGGAGATGGGCTGTGATGGATGTGAGTTGCCATGGAGATGGGCTGTGAGGGATGCAAGTTGCCATGGAGATGAGCTGTGATGGATGTGAGTAGTTGCCATGGAGATGAGCTGTGATTGATGCGAGTTGCCATGGAGATGGGCTGTGATGGATGCGAGTTGCCATGGAGATGGGCTGTGATGGATGTGAGTTGCCATGGAGATGGGCTGTGATGGATGTGAGTTGCCATGGAGATGGGCTGTGATGGATGCGAGTTGCCCATGGAGATGAGCTGTGATGTATGCGAGTTGCCATTGAGATGGGCTGTGATGGATGCAAGTTGCCATGGAGATGGGCTGTGATGGATGCGAGTTGCCATGGAGATGGGCTGTGATGGATGTGAGTTGCCATGGAGATGGGCTGTGATGGATGTGAGTTGCCATGGAGATGGGCTGTGATGGATGCAAGTTGCCCATGGAGATGAGCTGTGATGTATGTGAGTTGCCATGGAGATGGGCTGTGATGGATGCAAGTTGCCATGGAGATGGGCTGTGATGGATGTGAGTTGCCATGGAGATGAGCTGTGATGGATGTGAGTTGCCATGGAGATGGGCTGTGATGGATGCAAGTTGCCATGGAGATGGGCTGTGATGGATGTGAGTTGCCATGGAGATGGGCTGTGATGGATGTGAGTTGCCATGGAGATTGGCTGTGATGGATGTGAGTTGCCATGGAGATGAGCTGTGATGGATGTGAGTAATTGCCATGGAGATGAGCTGTGATGGATGCAAGTTGCCATGGAGATGGGCTGTGATGGATGCGAGTTGCCATGGAGATGGGCTGTGATGGATGCGAGTTGCCATGGAGATGGGCTGTGATGGATGCAAGTTGCCATGGAGATGAGCCGTTGTTGATGTGTAGCAGGGGCAGACCTGTCCCCTGGCAGTGACAAGGATGAGAAGGAGCAGGACTTCAATGTGCCCAGCATGCCCATGTACCTGCAGCTCTTTGACGCACTCACACAGGTGAGGAGGGTTGAAGGTTGGGGGGGGGGGATTGAAATTGAAATCAAAATGTATTTACTGGCATAGCACAGCTACAATTAAGACCCCCCCCCCCCCCCACACACACACACACACACACAAATATATATAGAGAGAGAGGGAGAGAGAGCTCTTTGAGGCACTCACACAGGTTGGAGGAAGAGGGGAGAAGCGGTGGGGAGAGAGGGAAGGGGTGGGGAGAGAGGGAAGGGGTGGGGAGAGAGGGAAGCAGTGGGGAGAGAGGGAAGCGGTGGGGAGAGAGGGAAGCAGTGGGGAGAGAGGGAAGCGGTGGGGAGAGGGAAGCGGAGGGAAGCGGTGGGGAGAGAGGGGAGGGGTGGGGAGAGAGGGGAGGGGTGGGGAGAGAGGGAAGCGGTGGGGAGAGAGGGAAGGGGTGGGGCTCACAGTAAAGTCAACAACAAACATCTCAAACTGAACCACTGTCACTGTCAGCAGCGAGTGCACTCAGTGACTGATCATCCATAACCATGCTCATTGCTTGTTCCGTACTGTAGTGAACAGTTGCACATGATGAACAGCTCCATGACGAAATGCTAGCCAGTTTCACAAGTCTGTTTTGAAAATGCCGTAAAAATCAAACAAAGACAAGGAGACTTCAGCGCCAAATGAAAGCTAGTCTTGTTTTTGTCACTCTTCTAACTTTGGGACCATGTGTGGTTTCATTCACAAAAGATTCAAAAGGTTTAGTAACTCCACTGACCCAAATCACTTATCAGCGACAATGACGTTCTCATTGCAAGTTGCTGCTCGGTGACAGTGGCATTCTCATTACGAGTTGCTGCTCGGTGACATTACCAATGAAAGGGTTATGGTTCTCTTTAAAGTTAAAGCTGACTAATTTCAGTCTTATGTCAAGTTGAGTTTTTGTCTCCCTTTTTACTAGAACAGGTTGTGGTTGTGGTATGGGAACCTGTGGTAAAAAGTGAAAATAATGCATGAACAACACATTGATTGTGTGTGTGTGTGTGTGTGTGTGTGTGTGTGTGTGTGTGTGTGTGTGTGTGTGTGTGTGTTCATGTTTGTGTGTGCATAGTCATTATCTGAGGTGACAGACACGGATGCATTGTTTGCATTGCTGTCCTCGCTGAAACTGCTGATACTGCATGGTGAGAGCCTGAACTACACCATCAACCAATACACAGACTACATCACCTACACCCTGCGCAAGTCCTTCATTCCAAGGTCAGTGGCTTCACTTCCACACAGGTGCTGTCACTGTCTGACTTCTGTGTGTGTGGGTGTGTGTGTGTGTGTGTGTGTGTGTGTGTGTGTGTGTGTGTGTGTATGTGTGTGTGTGTGTGTGTGTGTGTGTGTGTGTGTGTGTGTGTGTGTGTGTGTGTGTGTGTGTGTGTGTGTGTGTGTGTGTGTGTGTGTGTGTGTGTGTGTGTGTGTGTGTGTGTGAATCTGTGGAAGCTACTCACATGGTCACACTGGTGGTGCACTGTCTTTAGATCTGTCTTCTGTTTGTGTCAGTCTGTGGAAGCTACTGCAGACAGAGCACTCTCACCTGGCCACTCTGGTGGTGCCGCTGTTGTTGCACTGTCTTTAGATCTGTCTTCTCACTATGTGTCAGACTATGGAAGCTACTGCAGACAGAGCACTCTCACCTGGCCACGCTGGTGGTGCCGCTGTTGTTGCACTGTCTTTAGATCTGTCTTCTCACTATGTGTCAGTCTATGGAAGCTACTGCGGACAGAGCACTCTCACCTGGCCACGCTGGTGGTGCCGCTGTTGTTGCACTGTCTTTAGATCTGTCTTCTCTCTGTGTGTCAGTCTATGGAAGCTACTGCAGACAGAGCACTCTCACCTGGCCACTCTGGTGGTGCCGCTGTTGTTGCACTGCATGACACTGACCACCGGGGCTGGCGTCCTCTGGCATCTGGTGGAGAACGACTTCTCCCATGATGACTGGAAGGTCCGCTTTGGGGCAGGTACGTCCACTTTTAACCCCTCTTCCTGCCCCGCATGAACAGTCATCCCTGTCAGCATGTTTGCTCAGCTGTGAAACTTTCTGACACAAGGGTGTCCTAGGCTAAAACTTACACATTTTTGCTTTTTTTTAAACAAGGCATAATTGAGCGTCATGCTGGTATGCCAGTTTGGGTTACTTGGGAGTTAGGAAAAAAGTGTTAATTGTGGGGGGGGGGGGGGGGGGGTCATTTATTTATGATTTTTTTTATAGGTGAATCAACTGATCATTTGCTCTTCTTGCTCTATTAATGTTGTGATGACATACTGTATTTGTCATGTCATTGTGTGTCCTTGAGACATGTAGGTTTGAAGTTTTCTGAATGCATGTCAGCAGGTGAATGGTTCCTGTTTTCTGTTGTTGACATGGATAGTGTGTGCCGACCCTGTTGTTGACATGGATAGTGTGTGCCGACCCTGTTGTTGACATGGATAGTGTGTGCCAACCCTGTTGTTGACATGGATAGTGTGTGCCGACCCTGTTGTTGACATGGATAGTGTGTGCCGACCCTGTTGTTGACATGGATAGTGTGTGCCGACCCTGTTGTTGACATGGATAGTGTGTGCCGACCCTGTTGTTGACATGGATAGTGTGTGCCAACCCTGTTGTTGACATGGATAGTGTGTGCCGACCCTGTTGTTGACATGGATAGTGTGTGCCGACCCTGTTGTTGACATGGATAGTGTGTGCCGACCCTGCTGTTACTTAGGCTGCAGAAAATGGTATCGGTAAGCAATCCAAAACTGCTGGCGCGATCCACATTGGCCAATTTTCAGCCTGTCCAGGAATGGCTCTACTCACGAAGAACTTGAACGTCTGGGCCTTTGGCCTTCAGATTTAAGTTTTTTAAATTTATTTAAATGAACTCTTGAGATGAGCCCTAAGTGCCTCACAGTGGCAACTGTAGAGTTATTCTCTTCCTCTGTGCTCTGGGCGAGTGACTGTAGCTTTGCACAGCGCATTTTGAATATTGACCCAGATGGTTGCAGTGCTGTTGGGTTGTTACGTGGCTGGTGCCACATGAAACTGCTGCCATCTTGGTGCAAGTTCTGTGTATACCATACAGAACCGTGCACCAGTTTACACTAATTACGGTGTCACTTTATTCGAAGCCCCATACGTAGGATACATGTGTGTTTAGCTGTAACCTGCCACCTACACTTTTAGTAGGATGACCAGGATCTTTTACATGCTGCTGTGGTAACAAGGGGTGGAATGGATACCGAAATAAGAGTCAGCACAGGAAGTTGACCTTGCAGAAGAAAATTCTCCCACTGCTCCTGCTGGGAATCGAACCAGAAACCTTTTGATCATGAGTCCATCACTTTACCACTGTGCCATCCCCACTCCCCTAGATGACTCACACTTTACCCACACACCACTTTAACTTGTGTTTTTTTCCTTCTTGGTGTTTGGTGCGTTTTTAGCCTTTTGTTGCCGTGTTTATCAGTCTGTTGTTTATTCTATTTGTTACTGTGCACTGTAAGACAAATTTCCTTGTAAACTTATACTGGGATGATAAATATTCTGATTCTGATTCTTTCTAGTGGAGAAGGTGACGGTGCTGGCTCGTTTCCTGGATCCGGAGACGATCCGGAACAACCAGGTGATCCTGACCTCACTGGCCCACTGCTTCTGCCACATGGTGGGCTCCGTGGAGGACATCAACTCAGCTGTTGCCCAGAGAACCATCATGTTCCTGGAGACCATCAGACCAGGTGGCCTCAAGGTAAGACTGGCTTTTTCATTGACTTCATCAGTGTCTTACGACAGGTATGTCTTGGAGGGAGCTTCAAGGTAAGACTGGCTTTTTCATTGACTTCATCAGTGTCTTACAACAGGTATGTCCTGGAGAGAGCTTCAAGGTAAGACTGGCTTTTTCATTTACTTCATCAGTGTCTTACGACAGGTATGTCCTGGAGGGAGTCTTTTACTTCAGCAGTGTCCTATGACAGGTATGTCTATGAGAGGGCCTTAAGGTAAGGCTGTCTTTTTTATTTATTTCATCAGTGTCTTATGGCAGGTATGTACATGTTGGGATTTCTGTTACTGTTCTTGCTTCACCGCATGTTTTGTTTCAGAGTCTTCTTTAATCCAAAAGGTTTTGTTTCATCAGCTGTGTCTGTCCAAGTAATAATAAACAGTAACAAGTAACTGTTGTTGTTGTGTGTTTTTTGTTTTTTATTCTTTTACTTTGTGTTGCAGTGCCTGATCCATTGCTTGGAGTTCCAGTTTGACACGGTCATTCGAGATCGCTGTCTGATACTGCACCGCATTCAGCTGCTCTCCTTTGTGCTGACCAAAGTTCGAATCCTCTGCTGGGAGTTCTTTCTGAACCGCTTTGACACCCTCTCCCTTGAGGCCCAGGTTGACCTTGAGAGCACTGGCGACATCTCTTGTCCGACAGGTACATGTTTCATTGATTGTGAGCCTGTCCCACAAAACCAGTCGGAAGTCACAATTTGGGTATTTTGAGATGCTGTGTTTTTTAAACAGCAACCCCTGCTGATTATTTTGGTATTTGAATGAAGACTGTTGTAACAAAATCAGTGAAGTTGTGGTTGTTTGAAGTTACTAAGCTAAATTATGGTGGCCTTTTTGAGAAAAGGGCCCATAAAGATTTGGTGTCATTTTGTTTATTTTCCTTACCTGTGGGGGTTTAGAGTTAGACAAACTTTCAGAATTTTTTCATGGGAATAAATTGACAATGGTGTATGGAATGCTAGGGTTCTGTAGGGGTCAAAATATGTTTAATCAGCCAAACTTCAGTCATTTTGTCACGTAACATTAGCATCCTTTACATCGGGGTAGGAGAACTTCAAACCAGCTTTTAACAATTTTAATGCCATTTCTGAAGGAAGATATCGTAACTACATGACAGTTTAAGGTTTAAAGAGTGTAACTTTGCAGAAAAATTCAAATCACCCAGATCAACCCCCAGCAGCTCTTTCTGTCCCTGTGGCTGATCATCAGTTCTGACTTACTACTGGTTTCATGGGAGAAGGTCGTATGCAGATGCAAATATCACACTCTTCAACAATGCCAAGATTATTGTTCAACAGAGAGAGTGAGAAAAGATCTCGATTGATAATTGTCAAAAAATTACATGCTCCATACATTATCCTCAGCAATATTGTAACCGACCCCACTCTTCCTAGTATGTGAGTGTACATTTTTGGTGACAAAATTTCACGTCTCTTTGTTGAACTTCACCCACAAAAGAAATAGAAATAAGTTGGTACTTTCAGTTTGCACAAACAAAAGGTATCTTTTGTTGAATAGCTTCCATCGTATTTTGCATTTATTTGGGATAGTATTGAACAAATGTCCAACATGGCGAATCATCTTGATATCGTGTGTGTGTGTGTGTGAGTGTGTGGGTGTGTGTGTGTGTGTGTGTGTGTGTGTGTGTGTGTGTGTGTGTGTGTGTGTGTGTATGAGTGTGTGTGTGTGTGTGTGTGTGTGTGTGCGTGTGTGTGTGTGTGTGTGTGTGTATGAGTGTGTGTGTGTGTGTGTGTGTGTGTGTGTGTATGAGTGTGTGTGTGAGTGTGTGTGTGTGTGTGTGTGTGTGTGTGTGTGTGTGTGTGTGTGTGTGTGTGTGTGTGTGTGTGTGTGTATGTGTGTGTGTGTGTGACTCCAAGCACTGGTTTACAACATCCTTCCTTCAACAGGTGCCAGAAAGTGGTGCTTGGAGTGTGTGTGTGTATATGAGTGTGTGTGTGTGTGTATGAGTGTGTGTGTGTGTATATTAGTGTGTGGTGTGTGTGTGAGTGTGTGTGTGTGTGTGTGTGTGTGTGTGTGTGTGTGTGTATGAGTGTGTGTGTGTGTGTGGTGTGTGTGTGTGTGTGGTGCAAACACATATAAAATGTTTACAGTAGACTGATTCTTAATCTTGACTAATTCATTTACTGAAACCTGTTACGCCAACCCCCCCCCCCCCCCCTTCCCAGGAGACTCCATTTTTATGTATTTACTATACTTAGTATACATTGACAAGTCCTACAGTTTCATTTATCTCAGATCTGACCAGCAGTGACCGACACAGTGATCATTTCCTCAAGAAACTGAACCGCGCTCGACTGGCCCTTGCTCGCACAGACAGCATTCGCTCAGTGAGCGAAAGCTTGAAGGGGAAGCCACCCTACCGCCGTGCTGTGTCCGTCCCACTGCATCTGATCACCAAAGGCGTGTCCCCTCCTAAAGGTAGGATTCGCGTTGCGCAGGAGTTGCGCAAAAGTGGTAGCTTTTCGTTTCATTTGTTTCTTCCCAAGTATTACAACAGCCGTACTATGCCAGTAATCTTTCATGGCTCTGTAGTTGTAGTTGTTTTTTAGGAAGCAGCCTCCAGATTCCTCATAGCAGACTTTCTGCTTTTGGTTCCTGTGCCTTTTCTGTCTTTGGCCCTTCTACATGGAATGAGCTTCCCCTTCGTGTCTGACAGAAACCCTTTCTAGACTCCTTCAGGTTGAACCTCAAGACGTGTCTTTTTCTGAAACAGTAAACCTGCCATGTTTTCTGTTCAGCATTGCTCTCTTCCTCCACCTCAAGTCTCAGTTTGTTGTTTGTTTAAGTGGTGTGTAAATTAAGTTTTGTATAGTCAGTATGCTCAAGTGTGGGTGCCGGTGTGTGCGCGTGTGTGTGTATGTACTTAGAATGGTCTCCACAGACAAGATTTTACGCTTCATAAATACTTTGTTATGAATAAAACTAACAGTGTGCAAACTTGTTGAGATTCCTTCATGCCCTGCATCCGCAGCTCCATCCCATCATCCTTTCCATGGCAGTCGTTTTGCCCTGCAGTTCTTTCTTAATTATTATTCCTTAAAGGGGCACTGAAGCAAAGATGCAAGTTGGCCTTTAAAGGAGTATGGAGGCAAAGATGCAAGTTGGCCTTTAGAGGGGTATGGAGGCAAAGATGCAAGTTTGCCTTTAAAGGGGTATGGAGGCAAAGACACAAGTTGGCCTTTAGAGGGGTATGGAGGCAAAGACACAAGTTGGCCTTTAAAGGGGTATGGAGGCAAAGACACAAGTTTGCCTTTAGAGGGGTACGGAGGCAAAGACGCAAGTTGGCCTTTAGAGGGGTATGGAGGCAAAGACACAAGTTGGCCTTTAAAGGGATATGGAGGCAAAGACACAAGTTAGCCTTTAAAAGGGTAGAAATGAAGAAAATGTGTGAGTAGTATTTCAATCTGCAAACTCTCATTTTGGTTGATTATCAATATTTATTCAAAAGAAGTACTTTTTTGGCATCAAATTTAAGCTTCTCAGGGTGCAGCCATGTTGGTTTGTTCTTTACCAATGAACAGCAGAAAGCTGGCTCCTGACATGCATGATATTTTTGCCACACATTCCGACTGTGCTCATGACATCACTAATACAGACTGCTGGCACAAAATGGCAGCACTCAAGGTTCTATTTTTGCAACTCTTTAACCTCAGTTTTCTTTTTAAGTCAGTGGGACCAAAAGTTGGGTGAAAAATGTCATGTGTGTATTTTCCATTTGGGTGAAAAAGATCATGTGTGCATTTTCCATTCAGGTGAAAAATGTCATGTGTCCATTTGGGTGAAAAACATGTATGTATTTTCCATTTGGGGTGAAAAACGTCATGTGTGTATTTTCCATTTTGGTGAAAAACGTCATGTGTGCATTTTCTATTTGGGTGAAAAATGTCATGTGTGTATTTTTCCATTCCATTTTATTAGTAGGGCCTGTGATGCTTCTGGAGTTTGCTTGAGTTCCCCTTTAAGCGTAGCAAAATCCATGCTGTGCCAAAAATCCTTTGTGGTTCTGTATTTGTAGCTTGTTCATCAGCGTATCTGAGGCAGCGTCTTCCCCCTGTTACAGCTGCAAGGCTTTCTATGACCCTTCCTAGACACCTGTTTGCAAACTTGGGCAGATTTCTTCCTGCAGTGGTAGTGGTGCCGATTTCTTCCAGCATTGGTAGTAGTGGTAGTAGTGCAGATTTCTTCCTGCAGTGGTAGTGGTGGTAGTGGTGCAGATTTCTTCCTGCAGTGGTGGTGGTGGTAGTGGTGCAGATTTCTTCCTGCAGTGGTGGTGGTGGTAGTGGTGCAGATTTCTTCCTGCAGTGGTGGTGGTGCCGATTTCTTCCTGCAGTGGTGGTGGTGCAGATTTCTTCCTGCAGTGGTGATGGTGCAGATTTCTTCCTGCAGTGGTGATGGTGCAGATTTCTTCCTGCAGTGGTGGTGGTGGTAGTGGTGCAGATTTCTTCCTGCAGTGGTAGTGGTGGTAGTGGTGCCGATTTCTTCCTGCAGTGGTAGTGGTGGTAGTGGTGCCGATTTCTTCCTGCAGTGGTAGTGGTGGTAGTGGTGCCGATTTCTTCCTGCAGTGGTAGTGGTGGTAGTGGTGCCGATTTCTTCCTGCAGTGGTAGTGGTGGTAGTGGTGCAGATTTCTTCCTGCAGTGGTGGTGGTGCAGATTTCTTCCTGCAGTGGTAGTGGTGCAGATTTCTTCCTGCTGTGGTAGCGGTGCAGATTTCTTCCTGCAGTGGTAGTGGTGGTAGCGGTGCAGATTTCTTCCTGCAGTGAGTTGGTAGGTGGTTTTCCGGGTAGTGGTGCAGATTTCTTCCTGCAGTGGTAGTGGTGCAGATTTCTTCCTGCAGTGGTGGTGGTGCGATTTCTTCTGCAGTGGTGTGGTGAGTGCGATTTCTTCCTGCAGTGGTAGTGGTGCCGATTTCTTCCTGCAGTGGTGGTGGTGGTAGTGGTGCAGATTTCTTCCTGCTGTGGTAGTGGTGCCGATTTCTTCCTGCAGTGGTGGTGGTGGTAGTGGTGCAGATTTCTTCCTGCAGTGGTAGTGCTGCCGATTTCTTCCTGCAGTGGTGGTGGTGGTAGTGGTGCAGATTTCTTCCTGCAGTGGTAGTGCTGTTGCTGTGGTGATTTTTCCTCCATCTTCCCAGCTTTTCTGGGGGGAGAGAAGTGAGTGATTGGGGAGGGGGGGGGGGGGGGAAGTCTGTTACTGTTTTGTTTTTTATCTGGAGAGAAACTGCAAGTGCATTCAGAAAGATTTTGAACATGAAAAAGCACACATGTATCATTTCAATGTAATATCCTTGTTCCACACATATTCCCCACTGCATTTCTATCCGTGATTGCAGGGTTCTTTGCTTATGTCTCACTCCCGTTCTTTAATTATGGAAAACAGAGCAGACTGTTGTTCTTGGTGTTAGAGTGTTGGCTGCCAGGTCTGAAGCTGTAAAGTGAGCAAGGAGTGGGCTTTGTTGTTTGGCTAGTCATTTTAAGGCATGATGGGAGATCTCACATTTCGGTGTTTGAATTTGTTTTTAAATACTTTCTTGTTGAACATTTTGGATTTAGTGGACAAAAGTCATTAATCTTTGCTTTGGGTTGTTTTTGTTCACAAAAGTGAACAGGGTTTACCATGATCATGTAGACCGTAAGTACGGTTCATGTTCACAGCTGTGCTCTGGATGGGATGTGGCAAAGAGTAGGACCGTTTACTGGACAGCTGGCATGGATGTGCATGAAGGCGATGAAACAAACATCACAGTAAAGAAGAGAAAACAGTCATACGTTACGATCTGCACAGTTGCACAGAATCAGTAGCGGAGTGTGTTCCATGTGTGCTGAGACGGCTGTGTCTTCATGCAGACATATTATCCAGAACATATTGGCCTTGTCTTCATGCACATTAGTGTGGATGCATTATCCAGAACTGTCCCCTTTGTTATCATCCATTATTGCCTTCCAAACTGTTTAAGTGTTTTGTTTTTGCATGTCTGGACTTCAGCCTGCATGGGGTTACACAGCATGCATTGGGTCACATAGCATGCATTGGGTTCCACAGTATGCATTGGGTTACATAGCATGCATTGGGTTTACATAGCATGCATCAGGATACATAGCATGCATCAGGTTACACAGTATGCATTGGGTTACATAGCATGCATTGGGTTACACAGCATGCATGGGGTTACACAGCATGCATTGGGTTACACAGCATGCATGGGGTTACACAGCATGCATTGGGTTACACAGCATGCATTGGGTTACACAGCATGCATGGGGTTACACAGCACAGCATGCATTGGATTACACAGCATGCATTGAGTTACACAGCATGCATTGGGTTACATAGAAAGTGTTACAGCATGTCCAGTAGCTCACCCTGTGTGTAGCTGCAATATGATTTCCTTCAGTGGCTGTGTGACTGTTTACTGTGATGCATTAGGTTCCTTACTTACCCACATACCCTCCCTTACTCCTTATATTCATTCTGTGTGTGTGTGTGCGTGCGTGTGTGTGCACGTGTGTATGCGTGCATGCACGTGTGTGTGTGTGTGTGTGTGTGTGTGTGTGTGTTTATGTGTGTATGTACATATGTGTGTGGGGGTGTGGGGGTGGGGTGTGTGAGGAATACAATATTACAATGGTAGAATTATTATTTTTGAGGTTTTAATGTACACATTTTGTTGATCTTGTAAAGCAGGGTGTGCTCACCCATGTCGGTGAGATAAGGCACTATAGAAATGACCACTATTACTATTATGAATTTTGCATCTGCTACATTGTAAGACAGATCACAAAGAAAATTAATAAATGTCTGCTGTGATGGGGAAGATGGCATTCTTTTTCACACTTGCCTAGAGTGCATCAGATGTGTTCTCGGCTGCAGTTAGTTTCCATTGAGTATTTGTGGGATAGTCTTGGTTGTATGGTGCCCTGACACTGTCCTCGGCACCCAAACCAACTGCAGGTGATTGCAGTGCTGCAACTGGTCTGGAACATGATTCTGCTTTTTGCAGTTCAGGATCCAATAAGTCCTTGGTGAGAAGACTTCAGGTATGTCTCACAGCAGTGGATACGCGCTGGATATTAAGCCTTTTCTCAGTTATGCGCCAATGACGGTGTGCAGTATGGAAAGAAATTGCAGTGCCTTCATTTTGGCTCCTGTCTCCGTTATGATCTGTTTCAATGTGAATGTTGCTGGTTGCTTGCAGAATGGTTGCTGGGTTTCATTACATTTTTTTGAAAAGTTTGGTGTGTCTGAAGTTATTTGTGATGTTGCCAGATATCTGCCTCTCAGAACATGTATGTTCACTTACAGTAGACTGGACTGTGCTCAAACTCCCAACATTACTTGCTGTCTTTGTGCACAGGTCATAATGCTACAGTCAGGCTTTGTAAAATGAAACATCTTGCTTTACCATGATGCCAGCCTGAAAAGACGAAACGAAAAGGGATAAGCTTGATGCAATAAAATGCCACCCACCTCTTTCGAGGGGGGAAATCCACTCCCAAGGATTTGAGAACACAACAGTTCTCAAGAGGCTGTTATGTGAAGTTAATTATGGGGCAGACTTTTTTGTTTGTTTTGTTTCTCAGCCAGTTAATGCACATAATGCCGCATGCATAGTTTTTGTTGTTGTTTTTCACATGTAACGTAAATGCATTGCTGAACAAATGGACACTGACACGTATTGATATTTTTCCTTTTAATTTATTTTTATTTTTATGGCATTTGCTTCTTCTTTTTTTCAGACATGTATTTCTGATGAAGTGTTGTTACCCCTGAGTAAAATCCGTGTCATGAGCTGAACATTTCATTTTGAAGGAACTTTAACGTACAAATAATAAGGGTTGAAAATCACTTCAGAAAAAAAAAATCTTTTTAAATACTTTTATGTTCTATATGGATAGAAATAATACTGATATATTTCTATGGGATGTCAGTTTTATTTAAATTTTTGTTTCAAAGATGAAATCGTGAGTTTCTTCAGCATTTCCTGGAACAATTTAAATAACAAAGAGTGTGGTGGGGGGGGGGGGGGGGGGGTATTTACAACACAAACCTTGTCCATGATTTCTGTATTTTATGTGGATGAAATTGCCCATTGTTTCCTTATCTTGACTGCATGCCTTTTAACGTTGAGATTTCATTTTTCTGTTCCTGATTTGACCTGTAAGCCACAAGTAAATGTGAGGTGCATATTTTCTGTGTTTTTTTGGGTCTGTTTTGGTTCATGTTCTGTTACGTCTGCTTTTAGCTTGTGCATAAACCATTGTTCTTGCTGTCTCTCCTCTCTTCCAGATGTACGAAGAAAATCGTCCATGCCAAACCCTGGAAAACATTCTATGGCATTTATTCATAGATTTTTGTGTAAGTCGGGTGCATTAATTGTTGGATGCAGATTAAAACAGAAGATTTGCATTGTTCTCCTCCAGATCACTGTTTGGCATGACGTTACATTCCGTGCCTTGTCCGAACCAGCCTTGAAATGCTCCTGTACCCATAACAGTTCCTACCTTTTCCAGGTTTCACTGTATGATATCAGTACTGCCCGTCACATGAACTGTTTGCTTGGCAGTTATTTGTTTACTGTATTCGTAAGTTAACATATTTATTCCCTTCTTTTTTTTAACTGAGTGATTGGTTGACTGAAGGGTGATTAATGTGCATGTTTCTGTGCTATGTAATTGTGTGTTTGTTGACTTGTTGACTGATGTTGTGGGGTTGTTGTTGTTTCTTTTTTGTTGGTATGTGTGTGCATTTTTTTACGAACATGTTCTTTGTTCAAATCTTGATTGGGGGGGGGGGGGGGGGGGGTTCTTTTTCAAAGCAGTGGTTAAGCCTGCTGGGTTTTTGACCTTTGCCTTGATATTTGATAGGTGTATGCTTCAGACATGTTTGTTTCTTTAGGTTATTTATCCCCTTTTATATTCACAACTTTCTGCTTGCTAAGTCTTTGTCCTCAAGTGGTCTGATTCTGAAACAACAAGCAGATTATCATGCCACAATACTGTCCGGTTTTGCTGTTCTGTGTCAAATCTTTCATTGGTGCTGGCGTCTGATATTTTTAACATAGTTTGTGATAGCATTATGTCAGAGACATTGGACTAATGAAACATTGGTGTTCAGGTGCTTTATTTTCATCAGTCAGCTAAAATGAAACCAACAGACAAATATGTTTCTGATGGATGAACTATTTTCAGTGGTGCTAACCTTTGGGTCTTTTTATTGGCATCATCTGGAATTTTGTGTAGTTAAGGGTGGGGGTGGGCGGATCATAAACATTCCTTCCTAAACAGTGGCTTGTGGTTAATGCAATTTATTCAAAGACTGTTGCTTAGTTTTCTCAGATTTGTAACTACAGATGTGGACTGCATGCCTTGCCCCACTACTCACAGTTCTAGATCCATTCTGCGTACCCGTTGCAATTTTGCAAACCAGAAATCACACTCCAAGAACTGTTTTCTAGCACCTGCCTCCAAACTCTGCCAGAATTGGTTACGCCACTGGAGGGGCACTTTTTATCTCTGTGCATCTGTGCGCTGACACTGTCAGTGCCCTCTGAAAGGTTTGGGTACTAACAAGATTGTAAAAGCAACACAGCATTAAAGCAAGCACATAAACATGATGCGCGTCTACCCCAGGTATAAAATGAATTCTGTCTCGATTTAAACAATTTTGGTTTTATTTGTGCTGGCATAAGCAACATGGGCAGTTATAAAAGAAATGCCTGATATAATTTGAGTTGTATGTTACAAACATCCTGCCATTTGAGCATCAATGAAAAATTGTCCGTTAGCAGACCATGTTTTGATACCTGCGGTGCAGTCAGTTATAGCAGTGGTTGGAGGGAGGATGTCATAAACCAGTGCTTGGAGTTTGACCAGAAATCACACATATATTTCCTAATTTTAGTAACAGTTCAACCTCCTGTTATTGCGAAAGGAGCAGCCAGGAAAGTTGTGAATACTTTAATGCTGGTTTAAAGGGGACCCCAAGCAAAGAGGCAAGTTGTCCTAAAAAACAGAGAAGATATGCAGCTGTTTCCTTTGACGGGCTGTGTGTGGTGGTTGTGTCAGTGCTTATGCAACAGAAGTACTGTTTCACTTCGGATTTGAGTTCCTTGGGGTGCAGCCTTCTTGGTTCGCTTTTCACCATTGAAGAGCAGATAAAGGTTGGCTTGTGACAAAATCGACATTTCTGTGGCATATACCTGCCTTGTTCATGATGTCACCGATGCAGGTTGTCAGGCACAAAAAAAGCTATGCTAATGGCTGTGTTTTCACAACTTTCAGATGTGTGTGGGGGGGTGGCTGGATGGGGGTTGTTAACATGTTGGATCAGAGACTGACTGGAAAACTGCTGAGTGTGTTTTGGAGGTTCCATTTCTGTGAATACAACATGTGATGCTTGTCAGGTACAAAAAAGCTGTGCTAACGGCTGTGTTTTCACAACTTCTTTTTTTTGTGGGGGTGGGGGTCCATTTCTCTGAATACAACCTGCGATGCTTATTTCCTCGGGGTCCCCTCTGAACATTTTTATTTGGGATCTTCACATTCCTGCCTTCTAAGTTTGATCTACTCTTGTTATTGAACAAATAGCTGTTTCTCCAGATTGTATTTATTATATGTCAGTTATGCAGATAAAAATGCAATGTCAGAGGAACAGGCTTTGCATAACATGTTTTGTCCCACCGATAGAAAAGCTCAGAACAAAAGTTCAGAATGATGTGATTTGGTTCAGAATATCGTGTTGACCATATTTTATATCAAATTTAGAAACTGTTTTTTGTGACTGTGGCCCCATAGCTGCCCCTAGCCCCCTCATTTTTCCTCTGAAAGTTCTTTGGGTTGTCCAGCATGGTCCGCATCCTTGCATGTGCAGATACTTTGAACGGTCATGGACGGCTAAGTGTTGGTGTGTTTAAACGTCCATTCAGGTTTGATTCAATGCTGCACATGTACTTACAGTATTTGTTCTCTTTTTTCCCTTCTGACAACTCTGAGTTCCATTTTCTGCATTTTGTCTCCTTTTCTCTCTTTTTTCAGTCATAAATTATGCAATGACAGATGGGGATGATAACTGATGATACTGTCATGCAATGATAGATGGGAATGATAACTGATGATACTGTTGAGGTTCATTTCGATTTGAGGAGAGGACCGCAGACTGTGCTTACTGTCATAATTATCCTGGGGTCTACCAGGCCTGGGAACTGCAGCACAAACCCACTACCACAAGTTGGTTCCAGTTTCTTCAGCTCTGAAGTGTTGAGGAACTTGAGACACTACTTCCATGCATAAAGCCAAAGACATCACGTAACAGAGGTGTAGAAAAATGAACAAAGTTGACTGTAAATCTTGAAAAGATGAGATAATGCCATTGTCTTTCAGACTAATACGGAAACTATTTCAGTTTCAACAGCAACATTGGGGAGATGTCTGAAATACGGATGGAGCATAATTATACGGGCTTTCCTGAGCAAATGGTCCTGAACTAAATTGGTGAAATTAATTAATGATTTTTAAAAAAAAAGCAGGAGCGTTGATAACTGCGTATGTAAGTGAGACATTACATTTTGTTGTGTGGACTTGTTCTTGGCTATAGAACAGCAAATGCCACTTAAGTGTGCTTATAAGTTAAGATTATTTATTTGTATTTGATCATAATTATTGTGATTGAATTTTGATAATGTATGCACTTTAGAACTGATACATTATTGATTTTGTAGATTTGCTTGATTTCTGATGTGGACTTGTTCCTACTCCTTGCATTTTACACTGTATAACCTGGGTGTTAAAATTATCACTGTCTTGTTTGTTTTTTGTTTGTATGGGGGGTGGGGAGTGGGGGGTGTACAATATATGTGTGTGTGTGTGTGTGTGTGTATACATGCATGCATGTGTGCATGTGTGCGTGCGCGCGTGCCTGCGTGCGTGTGTGTGTTCTATCCAGAAGCAGAACCATAGCTGTGCAAGGATGTGCACGACACAGAGCTGTGCCTTTCCACTTGATTAATTGGAGTTCTCCAGTGCCATGCTGGCGGGGGCAATCAGCTAATGGGTGTTGTGCTGTGTTGTATGTTCAGTTGAGAAGGACAAGTCATGTGTGCGTCAGTGGTCAGCTCCCCAGTTCAACCTGACCCGTCGCATGACCACCAAGCTCAACCTAGGGTCCTTTGCACACAGCATGTTTCCTGGTGAGTAATGTACTTACTAAGCATGTTTCCTGGTGAGTGATGTACTTACTAAGCTTGTTTCCTGGTGGGTACTCACTGAGGTTGTTTCCTGGTGAGTGCCATAATCACACAGCATGTTTCCTGGTGAGTACTGTACTTACTAAGCTTGTTTCCTGGTGGGTACTCACTAAGATTGTTTCCTGGTGAGTGCCATAATCACACAGCATGTTTCCTGGTGGGTACTCACTAAGTTTGTTTCCTGGTGGGTGCCATAATCACACAGCATGTTTCCTGGTGAGTACTGTACTTACTAAGCTTGTTTCCTGGTGGGTACTCACTAAGTTTGTTTCCTGGTGGATACTCACTAAGTTTGTTTTCCGATGAGTGCCGTGATCACACAGCATGTTTCCTGGTGAGTACTGTACTTACTAAGCTTGTTTCCTGGTGGGTACTCACTAAGTTTGTTTCCTGGTGAGTGCCATAATAATTATGCAAAGGTGGGGTACTCACTATGTTTCATGGTGAGTGCCATAATCACACAGCATGTTTCCTGGTGAGTACTGTACTTACTAAGCTTGTTTCCTGGTGGGTACTCACTAAGTTTGTTTCCTGGTGAGTGCCATAATAATTACGCAAAGGTGGGGTACTCCCTATGTTTCCTGGTGAGTACTGTACTTACTAAGCTTGTTTCCTGATGGGTACTCACTAAGGTTGCTTCCTGGTGAGTACCATAATCACACAGCATGTTTCCTGGTGAGTACTGTACTTACTAATCTTGTTTCCTGGTGAGTGCCATAATCAGAAAGCATGTTTCCTGGTGAGTGCCATAATCAGAAAGCATGTTTCCTAGTGAGTGCCATAATCAGAAAGCATGTTTCCTAGTGAGTGACATAATCACAAAGCATGTTTCCTGGTGGGTACTCACTAAGTTTGTTTCCCAGTAAGTGCCATAATCAGAAAGCATGTTTCATGGTGGGTATACTGCCAGCCAAGGCCTCTTCCTGACACGAAATGCACACGTGCATGCCTGCAGGCAAACAGATCATACACACACGCCTGGGCAGGTGTTGATGTGTGTGTGCACTGACACTTTGCTCATGTACCTGCACACACGCTTTTAACTGGACTTTTAATTTTGCTTGAGCTTTAGGAGTCACTGCATAGTACAGTGCTTTAAGTTCATATTTTGGTTTTAAGTCATGAACTGCTTGAAAACTCCAAATAAGGTTCAGCTCAAACAGCTAACAGAGCACCCAATCAATCATGGAACAGATCTTGTTTCCATTTCATTCAAATTTCATGAACCGCTTGAAAACTCAAAATAAGGCTCATCTCAAGCAACTAACATAGCACACAGTCGATCATGTTCGTAGTCTCAACTGTATAACAAATTTGGTTTCTTTTCCATTTAAAAAAAAAAGGTCAATTTTTTCAGGTGGTCACATGCGTGAATTTACAGACGAGGAAAGCAATTTTGCAGCCTTGCTGCAGCGAGCGATGGATCTGGAGGGAGTGGACAGAGATGTTGTCTACCAGCTGGTGGCACTCCTTATGAAGGTAATGCTGGAGGATCTCAGCTCTGAAGACAGAATACTGCAGCCTGAAGACAGAATGCAGCAACCTCAGCATTAAGGAAACTGCAAGAAGATAATCAACAGTGTCTTGTTAGGATGATTTGCTGATGTAGGTTCTGTCTTGTTAGATGATTTGCTGATGTAGATTCTGTCTCGTTAGGATGATTTGCTGATGTAGGTTCTGTCTCGTTAGGATAATTTGCTGATGTAGATTCTGTCTCGTTAGGATGATTTGCTGATGTAGGTTCTGTCTTGTTAGGACAGTCTGCTAATGGAGATTCTGTCTTGTTAGGATAATTTGCTGATGTAGGTTCTGTCTTGTTAGGATAATTTGCTAATGTAGGTTCTGTCTCGTTAGGATGATTTGCTGATGTAGGTTCTGTCTTGTTAGGAAAATTTGCTAATGTAGGTTCTGTCTTGTTAGGATGATTTGCTGATGTAGGTTCTGTCTCGTTAGGATGATTTGCTGATGTAGGTTCTGTCTCGTTAGGATAATTTGCTGATGTAGATTCTGTCTCGTTAGGATGATTTGCTGATGTAGGTTCTGTCTTGTTAGGACAGTCTGCTAATGTAGATTCTGTCTTGTTAGGATAATTTGCTGATGTAGGTTCTGTCTTGTTAGGATAATTTGCTAATGTAGGTTCTGTCTCGTTAGGATGATTTGCTGATGTAGGTTCTGTCTTGTTAGGACAATTTGCTAAGTAGGTTCTGTCTTGTTAGGATGATTTGCTGATGTAGGTTCTGTCTTGTTAGGATAATTTACTAATGTAGGTTCTGTCTTGTTAGGATATTTTGCTAATGTAGGTTCTGTCTTGTTAGGACAATCTGCTAATGTAGGTTCTGTCTTGTTAGGATAATTTACTAATGTAGGTTCTGTCTTGTTAGGACAATTTGCTAACGTAGGTTCTGTCTTGTTAGGATATTTTGCTAATGTAGGTTCTGTCTTGTTAGGACAATTTGCTAATGTAGGTTCTGTCTTGTTAGGATAATTTACTAATGTAGGTTCTGTCTTGTTAGGACAATTTGCTAACGTAGGTTCTGTCTTGTTAGGATGATTTGCTGATGTAGGTTCTGTCTTGTTAGGATGATTTGCTGATGTAGGTTCTGTCTTGTTAGGATAATTTGCTAATGTAGGTTGGCACATTTTATTCTGTTAATTTATTTTCTCAGTCTGAGGGCTGAAGTCACAGTGGTTGGGTTTATTTTGCAGTTCATGGTGAGGAGTGAAGAGCATACCCAAGAAGGAGACGCAAAGTCACAGGTTTGTGATTCTAGAGTTTATGCTCATGTTTGTCTGTGTCTGTGGTTCACTGTCTGTGTATCATGTATATGTGTGTGTGTGTGTGTGTACATGTATATTTATGTACATGCATGCATTTGTGCTTGTGAGCAACATTGCCTCTAAAACAGACTAACTGTATGGGCGATCTTGCAGGAAGTGTTACAATAACAGCAGAACATTTGCCGGAACTGTGGTCCATTTCTGGAGATAGGTTAGCAGTTGCTAGAGTTAGTCTATTTGATGCAGTAGGCAAGGGAGTCTCCTATTTATCTGTGTAAACTGTGTTATATCAAAATGTATCCACCATTGATTGTTTTGCACCAAAATTTGGACAAGTGCTCTGTTGGACAACTTCAAGATTTTTTAGATGTCAGACATTGCGTCTTTTTCACACCAGCCATGATTATTTCGTACAGTTCTCCCCAGCCTTGCTTTTTAAATTATTGTGAAGTGTGTGTGTGTGCATGCTCCTAAATGTTTGTTCATCATTATGTTAGGATTACGAATCAAGAAGAATTGTGTTCAGCTAATTGTTTATGAACATTATGGTGTATATAAATTATAATTATGTAATTATTGCAGAACATAGTGCTGCGGCATTTGAATGTGCTGCTTGGGTACAACCAGACTGAGAAGTCATTCAGTGTTCCACCATTCAAACTGCGGTAAGTATGTCCTCATTGGTGTTGACACTGGTATTTGTATATTGTAAAGCGTTATGGTTCCTTTCATTTGGCTTGGAAAATAAATCCCATTAAACAAACGTTTTTATTCTTCCTACAGAAAGTAGGCTTAAAGTTATTTTCACCTGATTTGAAGGCAGTGTTTACTTTCAACAGTCTAGCTGTAAGTTGTGATTTAAAAGGAAACCTGGTTTTTGTTTCATGTTGTGTAGTGAGAGAGGGAGAACAAATCTGTTGTGTGTTTATTTTTTCAAGTTATGGATAATGGTGAACTGCATTTTGCTGGCATAGTTAAACTGCAAAACAACAACGGAGCACTTAAAAGAAATTATACTGGCTAATTAATGTGAAAACTTGTTGTATAAGACAAAGTATACTATGTACTTAGAGTTAGAGGCAGTGTATTGTCATGCCTCGTGTATACAGTGTATTTTTTTTATACTGGCTAATTAGTGTGAAAACATGTTGTATAAGACAAAGTATACTATGTACTTAGAGGCAGTGTATTGTCGTGACTGACCATTACTGCTTGTCCTTGCTTACAGGTCATCTGCAGTTTTCAACGCTTTCCTGAGTGGGGTGCCTTTTGTGAGTATAGCTTATATCTATATGGATTAATTTCATTGGGAAGTTGAAGCTGCTTCAAGCATGAACTCGGAACACACAGCCTTTTGTTGTGAATTTATTTTATGCGCATGTGCATTTGTCAGGCAACTCATCTCAGGATAAGCCCAAAGCACTTCACAGTGGCAGCTATGAAAGCAGAGCAAAACGGCTATGCTCTAGTTGTGTGCAACCCTGAATCAGTGACTGTAGCTTTACACTGTGTGTTTTCGAATATCCACTGAAGTGGTGTAATTAAAATGCTGTTTAGTTGTTACATGGCTGGTGCCATGTGAATCAGTGACTGTAGCTTTACGCTGTGTGTTTTTCAATATTCACTGAAGTGGTGTAATTAAAATGCTGTTTAGTTGTTACATGGCTGGTGCCTTGTGAATCAGTGACTGTAGCTTTACACTGTGTGTTTTTCAATATTCACTGAAGTGGTGTAATTAAAATGCTGTTTAGTTGTTACATGGCTGGTGCCATGTGAATCAGTGACTGTAGCTTTACACTGTGTGTTTTTCAATATTCACTGAAGTGGTGTAATTAAAATGCTGTTTAGTTGTTACATGGCTGGTGCCATGTGAATCAGTGACTGTAGCTTTACACTGTGTGTTTTTCAATATTCACTGAAGTGGTGTAATTAAAGTGCTGTTTAGTTGTTACATGGCTGGTGCCATGTAAAACTGCTGCCATCTCAGCATGTGTTCTGTGTATACCATACAGTCATGCATCAGTGTACAGTGTCACTTTATTCATAGCCACATGTGTCGGGTGCATGTGTATTTGGCTATAACCTGCCACCTGCACTTTTGGCAGAATGATTTTTAAAGAAAAAAATGAACTTTCAGACATTTGTTGCTACAAATTGTTTGCTGACTGCAAATAAGGTGTGGGCTTTTTTGTTTTTGTTTTGTTTGTTTTTTAACATAAATTTCTATTGTTGCTGATAGTGACACATATTGTTAGCATAATAATTGGAAGATCAGTCTAATATCACTTACGTGAAAAGACTTCTTTTTTAAAAATGAGGAATAAGAATTGCCTCTGGTCCCTTTGAGTTCACTGAATAATCCGTAACAGTCTAATCATGTGAAAATAAGGTGAAATTGTGAACCAACCAACAATAGGTTTGGGTTAGCTCAGTTGGTACAGCATCTGACTGGAGAGCCAGGTGCAGTACTGACGTGGGTTCGAGTCCCCAGTGCAGCAAGACATTTTTCTCCCAATATCAGCTTCCAGCGCAGATTTTCTTACGGTGTCCATACAGCCTCCATGTGCAATCGCGTGCGTCAGCATCTGTGCACAAGTTAAAAATCCCCAACGCTGGCAGCTGTGTACCATTGTTTGGACACGCAGAAATGCTGCACACGCTGATTAGAATGGGTAACGCTGCTCTTGTGGCTGCTGTGCTTGCTGTGCCTTACCTAGTCGCTCCTTGTCATTCTTTACAAGGTAGGCTGGGGGCTCCGCTCGCTCCTTTAGTCCTTGTAAGGCAACCTGAATTTCCCATGAGGGACAATGAAGTACTAAAAAACCAAAAAAAAACCACCTAATTTAACATCGTCTGCTGTGTGTACGTTTCAGTACAGCATTGCAATGGGGCTGACTTGTAACCCCACACATACCCAATCAGCATAGTCAGCAGCCCTTGCTTCTTCCCAGCCCAGAATTACAGTGAGGCTGACCTGTAACCCCTCAAACATCAGGTTAATGTAGTCTGTGGTCTGCACATTCCAGCACAGCATTACAGTGAGGCTGACCTGTAATCCCTCAAACATCAGTTTAATGTAGAGTGCGGTCTGCACATTCCGGCACAGCATTATAGTGAGGGTGACCATTCCACCCCCACCCCCAAGACCTATTGAACATAGTCTGTGCTACACATATCTCCTACTGTCCTAGCACAGCATTACAGTGAGGTTGACCTGCAATCCCTCAAACATCAGTTTAATGTAGTCTGCGGTCTGCACATTCCATCACAGCATTACAGTGAGGGTGACCCTTCCACCCCAACCCCCAGGACCTGTTGAACATAGTCTGTGGTCCACACATCTCCCAGCACAGCATTACAATGAGGCTGACCTGTGGTGTGGCAGGTACTGGACCGGAACTTCAAGCTGGGCAACACCATCCTGCCCATTACGCTGTTGCTGCTGCAGTACTGCCCCTCCCCACAGCGATACGCCTCCGACTACCAGCCCCCCAACTACACCCTCTGGTACCTGGAGCCTCACACCCGCCTCTCCTGGCTCCGCTCGCTCCTTGTCATTCTCTACAAGGTAGGCAGGGGGCTCCGCTCGCTCCTCGTCATTCTCTACAAGGTAGACAGGGGGCTTTGCTCGCTCCTCGTCATTCTCTACAATGTAGGCTGGGGGCTTTGCTCGCTCCTCGTCATTCTCTACAAGGTAGGCTGGGGGCTTTGCTCACTCCTTGTCATTCTCTACAAGGTAGGTCGGGGGTTCCACTCGCTCCTCGTCATTCTTGTACCGCTTGTTCCTCATCATTCTCTACAAGGTAGGTTGGGGGCTCCGCTTGCTCCTCGTTATTCTTGTACCGCTTGTTCCTCATCATTCTCTACAAGGTAGGCTGGGGGCTCTTCTCACTCCTCATCATTCTCTACAAGGTAGGCTGGGGGCTGTGCTCTCTCCTTGTCATTCTTTACAAGGTAGGCTGGGGGTTCCGCTCGCTCCTCATCATTCTCTACAAGGTAGGTTGGGGGCTCCGCTTGCTCCTCATCATTCTTGTACTGCTCGTTCCTTGTCATTCTCTACAAGATAGACTGGGGGCTGTGCTCTCTCCTTGTCATTCTTTACAAGGTAGGCTGGGGGCTCCACTCACTCCTTGTCGTTCTTTACAAGGTAGGCTGGGGGCTCCGCTCGTTCCTTTAGTCCCTGTCATTCTTTAGGAGTAGGCTGGGGGCTCCACTTGCTCCTCATGTGTATTGCATTGCAGGGTCCCCACAACCATGACTTCATGAGGAACCCGCTGTTCCCTCAAGCACGTTTCAAACCAGAGTTCCTCTCTGTCTCTCTGTCTCTGTCTCTTTCTGTCTGTCTGTCTGTCTGTCTGTCTGTCTGTCTGTCTGTCTGTCTGTCTGTCTGTCTGTCTGTCTGTCTGTCTGTCTGTCTCTCTCTCTCTCTCTCTCTCTCTCTCTCTCTCTCTCTCTCTCTCTCTCTCTCTCTAGATAGATAGATAGATAGATAGATAGATAGATAGATAAACAGAAACAGTCAAGAGTACCACACTCAGATATTGATAGATACTCATCATGTTTATTGACAGTTTATTATTGATGTTCATTGTGATGAAATCCAAACATGTAAATAGTTAAAAAGAATGCTAATCTAACAGGACAATACAAAATGTGTGCAAATCTTCAGGGTAAGCCCTTTTTCAAAGCCACAAAACAATTGAACAGGGATAAATAACAGTATTGTACTTGCTGAATGCCTGGGGTGTGTGGAGGAATGTCTCGCTGATTAACACTTGCTTTGCTTACACATGAAAGGTTCAAAAGAACTCTGTTTATTAGGACAAAACACAACATGCAAATTTTCAGGGTAATCCCCTTTATCAAGCTATAAAATGACACTTAAACAACAGTTAAATGGTGGAAAATGAGGTGTAGAACTCGGACATTTAAGCAACAGTTAAACAGTGAAAAATGAAGTGTAGAACTAGGACACTTAAACAACAGTTAAACGGTGAAAAATGAGGTGTAGAACTAGGACACCTAAACAACAGTTAAACAGTGAAAAATGAGGTGTAGAACTAGGACATTTAAGCAACAGTTAAATGGTGAAAAATGAGGTGTAGAACTAGGACACCTAAACAACAGTTAAACAGTGAAAAATGAGGTGTAGAACTAGGACACCTAAACAACAGTTAAACGGTGAAAAATGAGGTGTAGAACTAGGACACCTAAGCAACAGTTAAACGGTGAAAAATGAGGTGTAGAACTAGGACACCTAAGCAACAGTTAAACGGTGAAAAATGAGGTGTAGAACTAGGACACCTAAGCAACAGTTAAACGGTGAAAAATGAGGTGTAGAACTAGGACACCTAAGCAACAGTTAAACGGTGAAAAATGAGGTGTAGAACTAGGACACCTAAGCAACAGTTAAACGGTGAAAAATGAGGTGTAGAACTAGGACACCTAAGCAACGGTTAAACGGTGAAAAATGAGGTGTAGAACTAGAACACCTAAACAACGGTTAAACGGTGAAAAATGAGGTGTAGAACTAGGACACCTAAACAACGTTAAACGGTGAAAAATGAGGTGTAGAACTAGGACACCTAAACAACGGTTAAACGGTGAAAAATGAGGTGTAGAACTAGGACACCTAAGCAACAGTTAAACGGTGAAAAATGAGGTGTAGAACTAGGACACCTAAACAACAGTTAAACGGTGAAAAATGAGGTGTAGAACTAGGGCACCTAAGCAACAGTTAAACGGTGAAAAATGAGGTGTAGAACTAGGGCACCTAAGCAACAGTTAAACGGTGAAAAATGAGGTGTAGAACTAGGACACTTACCTGCTTTTGGTTGAGCTATGTTGTTTTTATGCCCACTGCTTGCATGAATGTTGGCATGACAATCAACAATCAACTTGCTGTGCTTGATTCTTGACACCCACTGTGACCTTTGACACTTGCTCGTTAACTTCCTGATTGTGCGGGCGCTGACTGCAGTATCAGATCAGCACGTCGCCAGTGTCGGCCATCATCCAGACCCTGGTGCAGCTGGTGATCAACACAGTGGAGGCCCAGCATCACCGCTGCCGGAAGACTGAGGATGGGTTCACCATGCCAACCCCCACCGTGCACAGGAGTAAAGGTACACACACCCTCTGCTTGAATGGCACTGTGCACCTCTTAGGTCACTGTTTTCTCTCTCTGTCTCTGTCATCTCTGTCACTCTGTCTGTCTCTCCTTCTGTCTCTCTCTCTCCATGACTCTCTGTGACTCTCTCTCTCTCTCTCACTCTCTCTCTTCTGTGACTCTCTCTCTCTCTCTCTCTCTCTCTCTCTCTCTCTCTCTCTCTCTCTCTCTCTTTCTGTGACTCTCTCTCTCTCTCTGTGTGACTCTGTCTCTCTGTGACTTTCTTTCTCTCTGACTCTCTCTCTCTCTCTTGCTGTCTCTCACTCTCTCTGTGTGTCTCTGTTGCTCTCTCATGCTCACTCTCTGTCTCTCTTTTTATCTCTCTCTCTCTGACGTTCTGTCTCTGTCTCTCACTCTCTGTGTGTCTCTCTTGCTGTCTCTCACTCTGTGTGTGTGTCTCTGCTCTGTTGCTCTCTCACTCTCCTCTCTCTCTCTCTCTCTCTCTCTCTCTCTCTCTCTCTCTCTCTCTCTCTCTCTCTCTCTCTCTCTCTCTCTCTCGCCCTCTCTGTCTCTCTCTCTCTTCTCTCTCTCTCTGATCTCTCTCTCTCTCTCTCTCTCTCTCTCTCTCTCTCTCTCTCTCTCTCTCTCTCTCTCTCTCTCTCTCTCTCTCTGTGTCTCCCTCTCTTTTTCTCTCTCCCCATCCATCTCTCACTTCTCTCTCTCTCTACCCCTCTCTCCTTCTCTGTTTGTGCAGGAGTCGCAGTGTTATCAGCAGTTGTTTTCAATTTTCTTTTCTTCTGCAACAGTCGCCATCCACTTGTTTATTTACTTCTGGGTTTGATTTCATGCTCCATTGTTGTAAATCACTCCACTGTCAGCAGAAAGGTCAGGAGGTCGTGAGAATGTCTGGAGACAGACATTCTGTCTTTTTCTTCAGCTATTTGCTTTTCATTCTATTTTCTGCAAGTCATAAAATAATATGTCCACAGTTGGCTGGGTTTGAAGTGGCAATGCAATGATCCTTAAATAATATATCCACAGCTAACTGGGTTTGAAGTGGCAATGCAATGATCATTAAATTAAATAATATCTCCACAGTTGACTGGGTTTGAAGTGGCAATGCAATGATCATTAAATTAAATAATATCTCCACAGTTGAGTGGGTTTGAAGTGGCAATGCAATGATCATTAAATAAAATAATACCCCCACAGCTGACTGCGATTGAAGTGGCAATGCAATGATCATTATATGAAATAATGCCTCCACAGCTGACTGCGATTGAAGTGGCAATGCAATGATCATTATATGAAATAATACCCCCACAGCTGACTGCGATTGAAGTGGCAATGCAATGATCATTATATGAAATAATGCCTCCACAGCTGACTGCGATTGAAGTGGCAATGCAATGATCATTATATGAAATAATACCCCCACAGCTGACTGGGTTTGAAGTGGCAATGCAATGATCATTATATGAAATAATGCCTCCACAGCTGACTGCGATTGAAGTGGCAATGCAATGATCATTATATGAAATAATACCCCCACAGCTGACTGGGTTTGAAGTGGCAATGCAATGATCATTATATGAAATAATGCCTCCACAGCTGACTGGGTTTGAAGTGGCCATACGATGATCATTGATTGTGTTGTGCCCAGCGGACCTGAGCAAGGTGTCGATCAGTGACCTGGAAAACATCCAGGAGACGGACACCCCCCCTCAGAGCCCCTCCAGCTCCAAGCAGGAAGCCGAGGACACTGCCACCCTGCACGTCAAGTCACCCCCCTCAGCCAGCGCCGTCCACTACCTCAAGGTGGGGGGGGCAGGGGGGGACAGGGGGGGGGGGGAGAGGGAGGGAGACAAAAGAGAAAGATAGGAGGTGGGGGGGGGGGGGGCAGTTTGCAGGGATAGGGGTGGGAGGGGGTTGTGTGTGTATGGTTTGTGTGTGTGTGTGGGGGGGGGTTGTGTGTGTGTGTGGGGGGGGGGTGCATGTCTATGAGTGTGTGTGTTGTGTGGGGGGGGGGGGGTGATTGTGTCTTTAAATTTATCCTTGTCTTTAAATATATCCTTGTGGAAATCCCCAAAGGGAGGCTGGGGATGTCTGATGTTTAACCCCCTTCTCTGGAATCTCATTTGATTCCCCTTTCCTATCTCCTCTCTTGTTTTTCTGACTCGTCCACTTGCTCTTTCTGTCTTCTCATTTTTCCGCTAATGGTCCATTCTCCTGACTTTTTTTTTGCAGAAAACTCTCTAACATTTTTCATTAAGAGTTAGACTTTTTTGTATGGCTCTTGTTGAGCAGCTAGGTGATGATGGTAGGTGGTGCGTGCAGCTTGCCAGATGGCACTCATATTTGTAATTATGCATTTAGATAACAATATTTTTGATTGCTTCTCTCTATTCCTTTTTAAATTATTTTTCTTTAATCTGGTTTCAGTAAATTAGAATGGTTGACAATACCAGTGTGTCCCACTAACTCTTCAAAAATTTGTGTTTGATGTTTGTGTCTGTACAGCTTGTTTGTATTTGTGTAGGGATTGGTTTTGTGGATTGACTTGAGAGGGGGTTTGTATATATATATATATGGGAAGAGTTTTGAGGTGTGAGTTTACCTATGACAGAGTTTGGTTGTTCTGAGGTGACCCTGTGCAGTTGACAAGATGTTAAAATCCAATTGCTAATTAACTAACTAAGCAGCCTTGCAGAAAGAACGAATTGAACATCAGAACGCTGGATGTCTTTGCCACATGGTCAGAGAAGATAAGATCTTCATTCTTTCTGGCAATGGATGTCTTTGCCACATTGTCAGAGAAGATAAGAACTTCATTCTTTCTGGCGATGGATGTCTTTGCCACATGGTCAGAGAAGATAAGAACTTCATTCTTTCTGGCGATGCATGTCTTTGCCACATGGTCAGAGAAGATAAGAACTTCATTCTTTCTGGCGATGGATGTCTTTGCCACATGGTCAGAGAAGATAAGAACTTCATTCTTTCTGGTGACAGGGTCAGGCCGATGGTGCAGAGAGCAGCGAAGGGATGATGTCAGACGCGGAGTGCACCCCAACGCTACCTGGTGGCAAGAAAGACGGTGTGCGTCGGATCTCAAAAGGGAGACAACCTCGCAGAATCATCGAGTACTCGGAGCCTGACTCAGCGGATGATGATCCTAAAGCTAGTCAGAAAGACTCCAAAAAGTCAGAGGTGAGATGACAGCATCATGTAGCATGCAAGGTGTTGTGCCAGTGAAAATGGGAATTTGTGAGATAGTGGAATGCCTTATGAATGACCAGCCTGATGAGAGACCACCCTGATGAGAGACCACCCTGATGAGAGAACACCCTGATGAGAGAACACCCTGATGAGAGGCCACCTAAATGAGAGAACACCTGATGAGAGATCACCTAGATGAGAGACCACCTGGATGAGAGAACACCCTGATGAGAGACCACCTAGCTGAAAGACCACCCTGATGAGAGACCACCGCATTCCTGTCTCTTTGTACTCCATTTAACAAAGTTAGGGGAGGTATACTGGAATCACCATGTGTGTCTGACTGTCTGTTTGTCGATCCTTTTGTCCATGTGTCCAGGATTTGTCCAGAGGATTTCTTCTGATCCGTGCAGTCTTTTGCAACCAGTTTTTTTTTTTTTTTTTTTTTTTTACTTGGCTTTTAATATTTGCAGACCATAATAATTTCTAATGAAATCGGAAAAGAAAAAATCAATTTACTCTCTGTTGGTGGTGGTTGGTTCTTTCTCAGAAGAAAGGCCCAGTGCGACTCCAGTCACCTAAAGATGAACCATCCACACCTCCGGATCAGGAGGCCGCTTCATCGGAGCTGTCCCCAAAGTCAGCGGTGGTGGAGAGAAAGATGGTGCAGCAGCTGCAGGAGTTTTCGCAGTCTGCCGTCGACACAACAACAACAACAGCAACAACAACAACGACGACGGAGCAGAAGTTGCAGAAACTCTCCGAAGAATCACAACGGCTGTCAGAAGCGGGCAGCAGCAGTCGAGGAGCCAGCAGCACGACGGAGGCTTCCAGCCACAGCGCCAGGGCTGACGGAACCACCTCTGACCGCAGCCGTGAGGCTGCCTCGGAAGGGGAGAGCACTGAGGAGAGTGAGAAGACGCCCACATCGGACGGGGAATCGGACCGTCACCACGGTGCCACAGACTCTGGGGGGGATGCCACGCAGGAGGAGAGTAAAGGTGAGACCGAGGAGAGTGAAGGTGAGACAGACAAGAGTGAAGGTGAGACAGAGGAGAGTGAAGGTGAGACAGACGAGAGTGAAAGTGAGACAGACGAGAGTGAAAGTGAGACAGGGGAAAGTGAAGGTGAGATAGAGGAGAGTGAAGGTGAGACAGAGGAGAGTGAAGGTGAGACAGAGGAGAGTGAAGGTGAGACAGAGGAGAGTGAAGGTGAGACAGAGGAGAGTGAAGGTGAGACAGAGGAGAGTGAAGGTGAGACAGAGGAGAGTGAAGGTGAGACAGAGGAGAGCGAAGGTGAGACAGAGGAGAGTGAAGGTGAGACAGAGGAGAGCGAAGGTGAGACAGAGGAGAGTAAAGGTGAGACTGAGGAGAGTGAAGGTGAGACAGGAGTGTGAAGCTGAGACAGATGAAAGTGAAAGTGAGTCAGAGGAGAGTAAAGGTGAGACAGGAGTGTGAAGCTGAGACAGATGAAAGTGAAAGTGAGACAGTGGAAAGGGAAGATGAGACAGAGGAGAGTGAAAGTGAGACAGAGGAGAGTAAAGGTGAGACAGAGGAGAGCGAAGGTGAGACAGAGGAGAGTGAAGGTGAGACAGGGGAGAGTGAAAGTGAGACAGGGGAAAGTGAAGGTGAGAGAGAGGAGAGTGAAGGTGAGACAGAGGACAGTGAAGGTGAGACAGAGGAGAGTGAAAGTGAGACGGACGAGAGTGAAGGTGAGACAGAGGAGAGTGAAGGTGAGACAGAGGAGAGTGAAGGTGAGACAGAATAGAGTGAATGTGAGACAGGTGAGATGTGTTTGCCACGGAGAGACTGGGTTGGAGTTTAGTCAGAGCTCCTGTTGATCGCCCTCTCTTTTTTGGTTTTGGTTTTGGTTTTTTCTGCTGTCCTATCAGCTAAATAATAAAATAAAAAAAGGAAATGAAGTTGCCTGCTAGCGTTCTGAAGAGGTGTTTCATATTGTTGAATTAAGTCAGTGCTTTTTTTTTAACCTCTTGTGTGTTTTGATCTTGTCCCATCAGCTGACTTAAGAGAAGTATTGCTCTGGCACCACCCATCCCAGCATCCCTACCCCCAACCTACTGTCCCCGCCCCCCCCCCCTGCCACAGGTCTTTAAGGCAGCAACGGGGTGTCTGAATGCATCTCTCTCTCTAGCTAGCTCCCTAGCTCATCTCTCTCTCTCTCCTCTCCTCTCTCTCTCTCTCTGCTCTCTCTCTCCTCCCCTCTCTCTCTCTCTTCTAGGCTCTCTCTCTCTGCTCCTATCTCTCCTCTCTCTAGCTCTGCTCTCTCTCAGCTCTCTCTCTCTCTCTCTCTCTCTCTCTCTCTCTCTCTCTCTCTCATGGTGAAACATATTTGAAGGATACATATGAAGAAAGGTTTACTTATTCTGCTAGGAATGCAGATATTTACTTGTCCAATCCACAACATTTAAAAGAAAAAAAGAAGAAAAAATCATGAACTGCAAATTCTTCAGTAGATCTCTTGAAGATACTTTGAAGACCTAAATGGAACAACTGGGTGTGCATCTGTAAGACTTGTGCATAGCATCGTTGCTTAGCAAATGAAATAGAATCAGCTAGTGAACAAATCCATTCATCACTCGGAACTTGATCGTGATGCAAGACAAATCATTCCACTTACTGTTTTTGCTCCGCAGACGAAGGCATTGCTGCGCAGAGTCGCTCCGGCATGGTTCCAAAGCCAAACTACAGGATGCGCAAAGTGCGCAAGACGGGTCTGACCACCATAGAGCTGCAGAGGCGGTTCCCCGACTTGTACGAGGCCACAACAAAGGCTCAGGACGAAGGCACTGCCCCTAGCACCTGCTCAGCAGTGAAAAACTCTGGGTCTGTCACCATTTGTACCATCTGTGTCATTTCTGTCCCTGGGTTCAACTCTCACCACCCACTGTTTGTACCATCTGTGTCATTTCTGTCCCAGGGTTCAACTCCCACCACCCACTGCTTGTACCATCCGTGTCATTTCTGTCGCTAGGTTCAACTCCCACCACCCACTGTTTGTACCATTTGAGCCATTTCCGTCGCTGGGTTCAATTCCCACCACCCACCGTTTGTACCATTTGAGCCATTTCTGTTGCTGGGTTCAACTCCCACAACCCACTGTTTGTACCATTTGAGCCATTTCTGTCGCTGGGTTCAACTCCCACCACCCACTGTTGGTACCATTTGAGCCATTTCTGTTGCTGGGTTCAACTCCCACCACCCACTGTTTGTACCATCTGTGCCATTTCTGTTGCTGGGTTCAACTCCCACCACCCACTGTTTGTACCATCTGTGCCATTTCTGTTGCTGGGTTCAACTCCCACCACCCACTGTTTGTACCATTTGAGCCATTTCTGTTGCTGGGTTCAACTCCCACCACCCACTGTTTGTACCATTTGAGCCATTTCTGTTGCTGGGTTCAACTCCCACTATTGTATAAACTCTGGTCAACAATGTGTAAACAGTATGTGCTGTGTCAACAGTCAGTAGTGAAAAGCATGAACCGATAATATGCAAACTGAATCACAACACACATGCTTGTGCACACACACACACACACACACACACACACACACACACACACACACACACACACACACACACACTCACTCTCAAACACACACACACATCAAACCATTTGAGGACAGCAAACCGACAGGGCTAAAAGTGGATATTGCCAATTGTTTTTCTCCCTCCCTTCCTCCGTTCCAAAAAGGAACGTACCTCATGTTGGCATGGTGTATCTTGCTGCCAGGCGACGTGCCCGACGCGCTGAGCTGCTGGCCAAATCCCATTCAAGCGGAGCAGCGAAGAAGGCGATGTCCAACACCCGCTATGGGGAGAACGTGATGGTGGAGCGGTGCAGCGAGTGCAACCTGGTTCTGGAGCAATACGACGATGAGACCATCGGGCTCTGCATCACCGTGCTGGCCACCTTCATCCACCGCGAGCCCACCCTGGCAACCCCCATGCTGCTCAACATGCTGCAGTGTGTGTCCAGGTAAGGTAACGCAGTGTGTGTCCAGGTAAGGTAACGCAGTGTGTGTCCAGGTAAGGTAACGCAGTGTGTGTCCAGGTGGTGCAGTGTGCTTTCAGGTAGTGTAGTGTGTGTCCAGGTTGTGTGGTGTGTGTCCAGGTACTGCTGTGTGCTTTCACGTAGTGTATTGTGTGTCCAGGTGGTGTGATGTGTGTCCAGGTGGTGCAGTGTGTGTCCAGGTAGTGCTGTGTGCTTTCAGGTAGTGTATTGTGTGTCCAGGTGGTGTGGTGTGTGTCCAGGTGGTGCAGTGTGCTTTCAGGTAGTGTAGTGTGTGTCCAGGTGGTGTGGTGTGTGTTTAGGTGGTGTGGTGTGCTTTCAGGTAGTGTAGTATGTGTCCAGGTGGTGTGGTGTGTGTTCAGGTGGTGCGGTGTGTGTCCAGGTAGTGATGTGTGTCCAGGTAGTGCAGTGTGTGTCCAGGTAGTGGTGTGTCCAGGTAGTGCAGTGTGTGTCCAGGTAGTGCAGTGTGTGTCCAGGTAGTGGTGTGTGTCCAGGTAGTGGTGTATGTCCAAGTAGTGCAGTGTGTGTCCAGGTAGTGATGTGTGTCCAGGTAGTGGTGTGTGTCCAGGTAGTGGTGGGTGTCCAGGTAGTGCGGTGTGTCCAGGTGGTGCAGTGTGTGTCCAGGTAGTGGTGTGTGTCAAGGTAGTGCAGTGTGTGTCCATGTAGTGGTGTGTGTCCAGGTAGTGTGGTGTGTGTCCAGGTGGTGCAGTGTGTTCAGGTGGTGTGGTGTGCAGGTAGTGCAGTGTGTCAAGGTATTGCAGGGTGTGTGTCCAGTGTGTGGTGTGTGCCCAGGTGGTGTGTGTGTCCAGGTAGTGTGATGTGTGTCCAAGTAGTTATTTTTACTGATTTAGGGAGAGAGATCTAAAGTTTACAAAGTGGAAAATGGTAAGAAACAAATTTGCCAAACCCAAGGTAAGATTTCTATGTAAAACAACAGTTAACATCCTGTCAGCTGCACATGATCATGACATGAGAGAAAGAGAGAGATGTGACGCTTCTAAATTAGAGCAAACATGAACCAAAGTTTAGATTATTTGTAACATAAAATGACAATTTGGCAGGCAGACGCAGGTAACTGTGATGCTTTGTGTTTCACTGATGATCCAAGAACAACCTGATGCTTTATCTTACACTGGTGAAGAACAACATAATGCTTTGTGTTTCACTGGTGATCCAAGAACAGTCCAATGCTTTGTGTTTCACTGGTGATCCAAGAACAACTTAATGCTTTATGTTTCACTGGTGATCCAGGAACAACCTGATGCTTTGTGTTTCACTGGTGATCCAAGAACAGCCTAATGCTTTGTGTTTCACTGGTGATCCAAAAACAGCCAAATGCTTTGTGTTTCACTGGTGATAAAAACAACAACAGCCTAATGCTTTGTGTTTCACTGGTGATCCAACAACAGCCTAATGCTTTGTGTTTCACTGGTGATCCAAGAACAACATAATGCTTTGTGTTTCACTGGTGATCCAAGAATAACCTAATGCTTTGTGTTTCACTGGTGATCCAACAACAATCTTATGCTTTATGTTTCATTTATGATCCCAAAACAGTCTAATGCAGCTTCACAGCATTGATTTGTTAAACATGATGTTGCAATCTGTTGTTGCAGAATTGCCTCCAGCAACCAGTATTCCTGGCAAGCAGAAAGGTATGTGACAGATGTTTGGTTGATTCAGTCTCAGACATGCTGGTGCTGTTTGTTTTGGTTACCATGGTAAATATAGTAACTGGTGTGTGACATGAACTGACTAGTCTTGGACAGGCTTAATGTTCATTGGAAAAGTAGAGGTATGTGTCAAATAAAAAAATAAAAAAATGTTTGGAACATTTTAGTGCATTTTATTCGTGGAAGGAATGATATACAGAAAAACGAAACAAACAAAAAAAGACATTATCAGATTGGTGACTGCATTGTTTTCAAATCCATTTACAAACCATTTTCAAACATCTATGTACAAACTGCACTGTTTTCAAACCTATTTACATACTAACTGCATTGTTTTCAAACCTATTTACATACTGACTGCATCATTTTCAAACCTTTCTACATACAGACTGCATTGATTTCAAACCTATGTACATACAAACTGCATTGATTTCAAACCTATGTACTTACAAACTGCATTGATTTTAAACCTGTTTACGTACATACTGCATTGTTTTCCAACCTATTTGCACACAAAATGTGTCGTTTTCCAGCAACGTGATCATCCCAGGCAACAGCATCAGCATTGCCCGCCAGTTCCTGCGTTGCGTGCTGCACCAGATGGCTCCCAACGGCATCTTCCCCATGCTGTTCCAGAGCAACCTGGATGGTGAGTAGTCTCTTGCTTCTGTGTGCATACAGATAGGCAGTTCCCAACAGCATCTTCCCCATGTTGTAGAGCAACCTGAACAGTGAGTAGTCTCTTGCTTCTGTGTGCATACAGATAGGCAGCTCCCAACAGCATCTTCCCCATGTTGTAGAGCAACCTGAACAGTGAATAGTCTCTTGGTTCTGTGTGCATAGAGATAGGCAGCTCCCAACAGCATCTTCCCCATGTTGTAGAGCAACCTGAACAGTGAGTAGTCTCTTGATTCTGTGTGCATAGAGATAGGCAGTTCCCAACAGCATCTTCCCCATGCTGTTCCAGAGCAACCTGGACGGTGAGTAGTCTCTTGATTCTGTGTACCTGGCCCACAGAACTGAACCCACAATAAAGGTAGAGGTAGGCAGTTCCCAACAGCACTTTCCCCATGCGCTTCTAGAGTAGTCTCTTGATTCTGTGTACCTGGCTCACGGAGCTGAACCCACAATAAAGGTAGAGGTAGGCAGTTCCCAACAGCACCTTCCTCAGGCTCTTCCGGAGCAACCTGGACGGTGAGTAGTCTCTTGGTTCTGTGTACCTGGCTCACAGAGCTGAACCCACAGTAAAGGTAGAGGTAAAGGTAGAGGTAGGCAGTTCCCAGTAGCACCTTCCTCTGGCTCTTCCGGAGCAACCTGGACGGTGAGTAGTCTCTTGGTTCTGTGTACCTGGCTCACAGAGCTGAACCCACAGTAAAGGTAGAGGTAAAGGTAGAGGTAGGCAGTTCCCAGTAGCACCTTCCTCTGGCTCTTCCGGAGCAACCTGGACGGTGAGTAGTCTCTTGGTTCTGTGTACCTGGCTCACAGAGCTGAACCCACAGTAAAGGTAGAGGTAAAGGTAGAGGTAGGCAGTTCCCAGTAGCACCTTCCTCAGGCTCTTCCGGAGCAACCTGGACAGTGAGTAGTCTCTTGGTTCTGTGTACCTGGCTCACAGAAGTTTCTTTAGAATCCGGGACATTGAGTATTCTGCTGTACTGTTATTGATAACCAGAGCTGTTGCAAATAAACTGGGCATGTTCACAGTATACTGACAGTAACAGTAACTCTAGGCACACAACCACAACAAGGGGGGGGGGGGGTATTTTGTGTCGTGCAGGATAACAAACCTTGTTTCAGTTATGGAATTTATGTGGCATTCGCTAGTGGACATTAACAACGGCCTTGAACTTTGTTAAAAAAATGGGACAAAGTGTAACACTTTGCATTCTGATCAAATTACATCATGCTTCACGATGTGGTGGCAGCCTCTTCTTGCATTGTCGTGTAATGGCAAGCTGCTGCTTTAAGTTGTAACCACATGAGCAATGGTGTTTTCATTTTAGCCTTTGTGAGCCCATCTGATGGCATTGCCCCCCGCATGGGATAAGTAAAGTGTTTGTGAATTGAAGTGAATTAAACTGAACTGTGCTGTGCATTTTCTGTGGACAGATCCCAACTTCTTCAAGACTATGGCCTCGGCGCTGATGGACTTCAACGAGCTGCCCTCGCATGCCCCGCTCCTTCATCTGCTGGAGGTGGGTGGGGGTCTGGCAGCAGGTGGTGTGCTGCTGCTCTTAAGAGCGTGGGCCCAGGCTGAGGGGTTGTAGGTTTGAATCCTGGTTTCAGGTGGTTGCTGTCAGACTTGAAAGCCGGTTTGGCCTAGCGGTAAGGCGGTAGGCTGGTAAGCGGAAGGACCTTGGTTCGATACCGCTTCGGCTCTCCTTTCTCTTCAAAAGCTGTGGTCTGTGGACACTGTCTTGTGACTTTGTCCCTCACAATTAATTAAACATTAAAATGGCTCTCATCGCTGCCCATCTTAATGCAGGTCATTCTGGTGGTGACAGTGTAGCGATAGGTGTATACTCTCCCTCTTCCCCCACCTCCATACCCCTTTCCCCCCATTCTCCTTGTCCCAAATAAGCCTTATGGTTTCTGTGGACGTTAAGCACCATGTTTACTTACTTACTAGTTGCTGTCAGATTTGTTTAACGCCAAGTTCTCTTCAGGGAGATCCTGGCTTGGACTGACACCCCAGGGGGTGGGGAAAGGAGACAATACCTAACGCTACACCTTTTCAATCTGTGATCACACAGTGTCCATTTGCCACTTTTCTGTCTGTGTTCATATATTTTTGACCCTTTCACTGTCTGTGTTCACACAGTGTCCATTTGCCATTTTTCTGTCTATGTTCATACATTTTCAACTCTTTAACTGTCTATGTTCACACAGTGTCCATTTGCCACTTTTCTATATGCATACATTTTCGACTCTTTCACTGTCTGTGTTCACACAGTGTTCATTTGCCACTTTTCAGTTTGTGTTCATACATTTTCGGCCTTTCACAGTCTGTGTTCACACAGTGTTCATTTGGCACCTTTCACTGTGTATGTTCACACAGTGTCCATTTGCCACCTTTTCTGTGTTCATACATTTTCATCCCTTTAACAGTCTGTGTTCACACAGTGTCCATTTGCCACCTTTTCACAGTCTTTATTTCTATGGTGTCCATTTGTTGCCTTTTCACAGTCTGTATTCCTATGGTGTCCATTTGTTGCCTTTTCACAGTCTTTATTCCTATGGTGTCCATTTGTTGCCTTTTCACAGTCTTTATTCTTATGGTGTCCATTTGTTGCCTTTTCACAGTCTTTATTCTTATGGTGTGCATTTGTTGCCTTTTCACAGTCTTTATTCCTATGGTGTCCATTTGTTGCCTTTTCACAGTCTTTATTCCTATGGTGTCCATTTGTTGCCTTTTCACAGTCTTTATTCCTGTGGTGTCCATTTGTTGCCTTTTTCAGTCTTTATTCCTATGGTGTCCATTTGTTGCCTTTTTCAGTCTCAGGGTAGTTGGCTCAGCAGCCGATCTTTGGGATCTGATAATACTGCAGGGTGTGCAGGTGTGTAGGTGTTAAAGATCCCTTGGCACTGACAAAGCATGCCCTAGCAAGCTTGTGTAGAAAGGCCAGTGTTACGCCAGGCTTTGCCTTGGGAAGGCAGTCCAGATTTGCACAGGGAACAGTCAATGTGGGAATGTGCCACGTGCCATGCAGTAATGTCCGTGTCAGAACAGCAGCATGAGTGCTGGCACAGAAGACGAAGAAAATGTTTACAAGAACAAGAGTAATGAGGGTGGTCTGTGTAAGGGAGTCTCTGACTGGTGGTCACACATAGCACACTGTGTTCACCAACTAACAGGGTCTGAATGAGTGCAAGAACAAGAGTAATGAGGGTGGTCTGTGGTTAAGGAGTCTCTCACTGCTGGTCACACTGTGCCATTGCTATGTTCCCCACTGACAGGGTCTGAACGAACGCAAGAACCTGTCCCAGGATACCATCATGATCACTCTGTCCAACCTCTCCACCTACCTCAGCTGCGTGTCACTGGAGAGCTCCGTGCCCTTGTGGACCAGCATCCTCACGCAGTTCGACATCTTCTTCCGCCGCCTGCCCACCGTCCTGCCCAACCCTTGCAACATGGAGCCGGCGCTCACCATCATCGCCACGCTGCTCAAGGTCTACGTCATCACCAACGTCAGGGTGAGTGGGGAATGTTCAGCACATAGTTCACTGACATCTGCTCCGTTTTGTCGCATGGTCTACCAACATCCACCCCTCCATTCTGTCCAATCCTTGCAACGTTGTTTATAAGGAATGTCTTGTGGGAATGTGACTTTGCTTTCTAGCCTCCAGGGGCAAAAAGCTCAATAAAAACTTGAAACCTTGTTGGGAATTGGCACATTACAAGCCTCGTTGTTCAAATGACAATCAACATGTTACAAGCCTCATTGTTCAAATGGGAATCGGCATGTTACAAGCCTCATTGTTTGAATGGGAACTGACATGTTACATGTCTTGTGGTTCAAATGGGAATCAGCACATAACAAGCCTCATTGTTTGAATGGGAATTGACATGTTACAAGCCTCATTGTTTGAATGGGAATTGACATGTTACAAGCCTCATGGTTCAGATGGGAATCAAAGCCTCATTCAAATGGGAATCGGCATGTTACAAGCCTCATGGTTCAAGTGGGAATCAGCGTGTTTCAAGCCTCATGGTTCAAATGGGAATCAAAGCCTCATTGTTCAAATGGGAATTGGCATGTTACAAGCCTCAGGGTTGAAATGGGAATCAAAGCCTCGTTGCTCAAATGGGAATTGGCATGTTACAAGCCTCAGGGTTGAAATGGGAATCAAAGCCTCGTTGCTCAAATGGGAATTGGCATGTTACAAGCCTCAGGGTTGAAATGGGAATCAAAGCCTCGTTGCTCAAATGGGAATTGGCATGTTACAAGCCTCAGGGTTGAAATGGGAATCAAAGCCTCGTTGCTCAAATGGGAATCGGCACAGTGCTAGCCTGATTGTTGCCACTATTACTGTGTGTGTTGCAGGGCATTCTGGAGCCGTTTTCCAAAGTGCTGAGTTTCACCATACAGAACTGCACCCTCAAACTGCAGCAGCTGATCGACATCTGCTCCCTGTGCAACAGGGCTTTTTCCAGGGTAGGTGGTGTACTGTGCTGAATGGTTGTACTGTATAGCCTTTGGGCCAAGGTTTGCTTTGGATTACGCTTTCTTTTCTGCCCGTCCCTAATAAACTGTAAGAGGTTTCTGCGAACTTTAAGCCCCAACAGTCACAAACACATCAAAGTTTAGAACGACAACTACAGTGACAAAACACGACATGTTCATTTTAAGGGTAATCCCCTTTTTCAAGCTTCAAGCACTTAAACAACAGTTGAATGGTGAAAACTGAGATGCAGGATACTTATGTGTTTTTGGTTGAGCTGTTTTGCTGTGTCGTTTTGGTGACCAGTGTTTCCTTTTTTTGCCTGTCATTAGGGACAGCTGTTTTTCAAGACACGTAAGTGAGACTGAGAGTGCTTCCTTGTGATTCAGTGAAATATCATAATTCAGCTGTTACAGAAAGTAAATGGTTTGTTTCTTTGATACTTTGGTGCACATTTTCCTCTGCTGGTGTGTTGCACACACAACTACCCTGTGTGTCGTGTTTCCTGCAGGAGCGAGACAAGCTGATTCTCACACGAACAGTCATCTATGAACTGGTCAACGTTCTGCGTTTCAAGAGTCTGGTGCCTGATGAGAACCTGCTCATGATGGTTCAGGTAAGAATAAAGGTAGTAAGAGATGAGTGAATAAACAACAGTAAATAAATGGCAGTTTCACCAGCTCTGTGGTGCTGGCAGAGCAACGTACCCCACAGCACCCCATGGTAAGAGAACAAAGTTACAGTAGTAGTATCACCCCTTTCGACACCTGTGTTTCAATACTGTGCCCACCGAGCTTCCCGTCAGTGTTCACATTTATGTGCCCAAATCAGGCGATATGCTGTGAGACTGAAGGCTCTTAATTTTGGGAGGAGAAAGCCATATTGTGCACACAGCAGTGAATCATTGTACTGTAGTCTGCAAAAAATTGCAAAGGATGTTGACAGCTCTGAGAGAAAGATGCTGACAGCTCACCAAGAACAATGCTGAAAGCCCACAGAGAACGATGCTGAAAGCCCACAGAGAACGATGCTGAAAGCCCACAGAGAACGATGCTGAAATCTCACAGGGAACGATGCTGAAAGCCCACAGAGAACGATGCTGAAAGCCCACAGAACGATGCTGAAAGCCCACAGAGAACAATGCTGAAAGCCCATAGAGAACAATGCTGAAAGCCCATAGAGAACAATGCTGAAAGCTTACAGAGAATGATGCTGAAAGCTACTGCTCTGGTATTAATCACCAGAAATTTTACAGCATAGTAAGCAGTTTCCTCCCATCCACTGCCCCCCCCCCCCCCCCAAACTGCATCCCGACTGCCCAGTTACCCCAACCTTCCAGTTGTCAGATTTTGCCAGACCAGTTAGACCCCCCCCTGCTGTTCAAAAATGTATCTGTTATTGAGACACACCAGGATGTGGTCTTCATCTTTCAAGCTTAATCTCATTGGTGCCACGTACCTGTTGATCACCGGGCTTGACCACCTGTGGTTTGTCTGGTGCTGCAGTTTGTGGTGTTGGATGCCGGTGGTACCCTGTCCCTGTCCAACTCCCTGTCGGAGGCCACGGCGCTGTACCTGGCGCAGTCGCAGACCCTGATGAGCACCTGCGCGGCTGAGTGCATGCGTCAACACCTGACGGACTGCATGGACTTCACCGGCGACCTGCACACTCTCACCAAGGTCAAGGTACAAAGAAAAAAATGTTTCCTGGTATAAAAACAAACTCTGAATCAAAGGTGACTGCCAGGATCAAAACACACAAATACTTAAGAGAATGCTTTAACAAAATAAAACTGTATTATAGTATCACTGATCACTTTGCCAAGGTACCCCATTTCTATTTCATTCTGATGCAACAGCTGTTACGGATTGAAAATAGTCACTATCAGTATCATTCTGCGGAACACCATGCATGCCAAATTTTGTTCACAGTTAAGGCATATTGCCTTATAGTCTAAAAAGGTATGATACTGGCAATGACTGCAGAGAAAAAAAACTAGCCATTTACTCTTCTTTGCATTCTTAACATTTTTTACATCAGCTCCTTCTTGTCTGTCCTCTTCTTTGCTTCATTCTTGTTTTGCTGTCTGTCTTTGTTCTTGCACCTGAAGAAGAATTTTTTTGTTGAAAGCGCTCATGTACTATTGTACTATTCCTTGTGTTTCGTCGCATTGGTGAGTCCATTTCCCTAGATCTGTTCTGTCCTCTTTGCTCGTTAGCTGTTCCTTGTCTGGCAGGAGGGTCTGTCATCAGAGACAGTTTTGAATGCTGTTGTCCATTTCCACAGAGCAACACCAAGGGGGGAAGCAGCAGCCTCAACGAAGACACCCTCGGCAGCCAGCTCAAGTCTGGCATTGCTCAGTATCTCGCGCTGGAGATTTCCCGCGGCAACGGGCGTGATCACCGTGCCATCACGCGATACCTGCCCTGGCTTTACCACCCACCGTCGGCCATGCAGCAAGGGTGAGTTGGGAGAAGATCAAAACACACAGAATCTTCAAAAGAATTCTGATTGTATTTGCACAAGACGAAACAATGTGAATTTGTTTTTGTTTTTTTAATGCTTCGTTGTCCCTTTCTGGAAATTCAGGTCGCCCGAACTGGGCAAGGCTACAGCAGCTGCAAGAACCACAGCAGTACCCTTTCTTGCCAGCATGTGCAGTGTTTTTCATTTGTGTCAAGAGAGAAATGGATTGTTATTCATGAGGGAAAAAGATCGTGCCCTTTCAAGTTAATTCAACCTGAAATAAGTGTGCTCATAGGCAGGTTATATGTCTGAATTGTAATATTTTGTTAAGGCAGAGGAGAAGTAACAACACCATCCAAGAAAAGTGCACTGCACCGGCTGAGTTGCCTTTGCAAATTGTAACAGATGTATATAAATGTTCTTAGCTTTTTCTTTTACTTTTAGTGTATGCATCTTTTGGGTGTACAGCCCCAAAGAGTTCATTGATTGCATCGGCCACATCCGCCTGATATGCAGCTTTTGGGTGGGTGTTTTGTAGCCCCAAAGAGTTCATTCATTGCGTCCACCACATCCACCTGATGTACATCTTTTCGGTGTGTGTTTTGCAGACCCAAAGAGTTCATTGATTGCATCGGCCACATCCGCCTGATGTCGTGGCTGCTGATTGGCTCTCTGACCCACACAGCGGTCACAGAGGGCGCTGCTCCCATCAGTTGTCTGCCCGTGCCGCTGGAGGCCAGTTGCCACATTGCTGATCACATCATGGTCATCATGACTGGTTTTGCTGAACAGTCCAATGTAAGTTGACATCG
>JABMCL010002039.1:455000-522500 GCA_018857735.1 Alviniconcha marisindica
CACCATCACGTCTGCACTGCCAATGTGGTCTTGCAGCTTTACAGTGTTTGGTACGCGTGCAGCTCCGCCCTTGTTGTTGGACTTTGAAATTTTGGTTTATGTAATTACAGAATGCTTTGTTCGAAGTTTCCTATCTGTTCTCATTCTGTCAAAGAAAGGGATGGAATCGTGCAATGATTCAGTTGTAATCCCTCCCTCTCCCACCCCTGACAAGTCACTGGTTAAACTCAGAATCACTTTATATCAGTGATGATATCTCTTCTTCCCCCCCCCCCCCCCCACCCCCCCACCCCCTTGATTTTGTACTTAACTTCAGAACCAGGGCCAGATGGAGATGATCACCAAAAATGAAAGAAAGAAAAGAGAGAAATGCAGAGTATAGTATGATATGACTGTTGTGATGGTACACAGATGTAATAAGCTTTCCAGCAATGCAGTTGTAAGCAGACCCGTTCATGGATCACTGAACAGGGATCAGCAGCAACAGCTAGTGCTGTCAGTTATCAACAGAACTAGCCTTCTCAAAACACCTTCTTTAAAAAAAAAAACATATTCAGGCAGTATTGTGTTACAATTCACATTCTGTCATTATAGCACTGAAACGCAGGAGAGACATTTATGTGTATATGCACATACATACTTTTGAGCAGATCACAAAGTAAGCAAGTCAAATTCACTCTTGTACAGCAAGCTATTTCTCTGAATTTAAGATACTAACTGATTATATGGTGTCCATTTTTTAATAAATTAGTTGTAAGTTTACAACTAAAAAGCACTGTACGTACACCACTTCAGTGGACGTTCAAAAGGTGCTGTTATAAGCTACAGTCACTCCTGTAGGATCACATGTAACAAAAGCACATTGAGTCTGCTCAGGAGTGGAGAATAGTGTTATATAAAAGCGATCATCAATCAAAAGTCATCTCCATTAAACATATATGAATATATCAGCTTCACAAATAATAATAATAGTATGTAACACTTATATAGCGCCTAATCCAACTAGACTGGCTCAAAGCACTTCCCAGTTCAAAACAAGAATGAACATCATAATCAGTGGATGAAACACGCACACACCAGATGATCCAACGCCAACAGCATAGCGCAGGCAAACATGCAAACATCCCGGAACAATCAGTGCAACCCAGACATGCAGTGCAGCAACACATGGACCGTGGACACACCTCATGATTGCAAATCAAATACAAAGAGCATCATAATAATCATATACATAAAAAATAAAAAATAAATTATTTTTTTACTTCAAACTATTGGTAAAGGCTTCAAATGAGGGTGTAAGTTTGTTCAGTCTGCATTTATAAACACAGTATTTTGCATGCGGAGGAATAAAGTCAAAACCTGCATCTGTTTTGTGTGTGTGTGTGTTTTTGTGTTTTTTGTTTTTGTGGTTTTTTTGGTGTGTTTTTCAATTTGTTTCCATCGTGTCCTAAAAGAATGAGTGTGGCAGTTATTGAAAATCTGTGACAGTTAAAACCTTTCTCTTTGTCTCAAAACATCTTTTGTTCACCAGTTAGAAGCAGGTAAAATGAAAACTGAAACCAAGGATGTTGTTTCAGAGTGTCCCATTGACGTTATATTGAACACTAACCAAGATTTGTGCATGACCACCAGCAGAACTGGATCCCTGTACAAAACCCTGTCTAGCATCATTGTTTGCCTGCTGCACACGTTGGCCACTGCATGTTTGGCACAAGAGATGCAGATATACGTTCACATCATGTGAGAAATTACAAAAGCTTGCTATAGGCATCAGGCCAGTTCTGACACAACAGTTGTTTTCACACAGCAGATAACAGGGGTATTATTGAAGGGACTTACTCTTTGAAAATTTCTGTTTGCTGTTCATGTCCGGGCCCCCCCCCCCCCCCCCCCCCCGACATGAACAGCAAACAGGGGGTGGGTGGGGGGGGGTTGTGTTGGGTAATAGATTTATGAATTGGCCTTGAAACTGAGATCATATTTTAGAATCTCATGTTTAGTTTTTTGTACATCTGATCCTTCTAATTGTCATTCATCAAAGTAATTTTTCTAAATTCCATATAATTATATACTGTCAAAAGGGCATTTTGAAGCAAAATCCTTCATTTTGTGGTTTTATTTTAGTCTCTTTACCAGCTGGACAAAACATATTTGAGATGGTTCATTTTTTTAATGAGTTGGTGCGCCACAATTTACACAACTGTAACTTTCACGTGATACTATGAATCTGTAAGTAGGAAATTCCTGATTTTGAATTCTGTCAGTTCTCATGACTTTCGTCCAATAACATTACTGCGCAGGTTTCATAGTGCCAACCCCTGTTGGGAGTAAACCGTAGTCCAGAGTTTGTGAACCTGTATTTCCCTTATGCAGGCCGGGGTCTAGGGTTAGTTGTTTGTTACCATGTTTGGCATCTCATTACAGGCATTTCTTTGAAAACTGCTACAATATGGCTGCATATTAGTCATCAAAAATCATATGGCTTGAAACTTTTCTGCTGAATTCTGTTGGGGGGGGGGGGGGGCTCAGGCTCCTCGGAGGGGTGCTGGCCTGTCACAAGTGCAAGACCCTCAGTGGGGTGCTGGCCTGTCACTAGTGCAAGACCCTCAGTGGGGTGCTGGCCTGTCACTAGTGGCAGTGCAAGACCCTCAGAGGGGTGCTGGCCTGTCACTAGTGCAAGACCCTCAGTGGGGTGCTGGCCTGTCACTAGTGCAAGACCCTCAGAGGGGTGCTGGCCTGTCACTAGTGCAAGACCCTCAGTGGGGTGCTGGCCTGTCACTAGTGGCAGTGCAAGACCCTCAGAGGGGTGCTGGCCTGTCACTAGTGGCAGTGCAAGACCCTCAGAGGGGTGCTGGCCTGTCACTAGTGCAAGACCCTCAGAGGGGTGCTGGTCTGTCACTAGTAGCAGTGCAAGACCCTTAGAGGGGTGCTGGCCTGTCACTAGTGGCAGTGCAAGACCCTGAGAGGGGTGCCGGCCTGTCACTAGTGGCAGTGCAAGACCCTGAGAGGGGTGCCGGCCTGTCACTAGTGCCAGTGCAAGACCTTGAGAGGGGTGCCGGCCTGTCACTAGTGGCAGTGCAAGACCCTCAGAGGGGTGCTGGCCTGTCACTAGTGGCAGTGCAAGACCCTCAGGGGTGCCGGCCTGTCACTAGTGGCAGTGCAAGACCCTGAGAGGGGTGCCGGCCTGTCACTAGTGGCAGTGCAAGACCCTCAGAGGGGTGCCGGCCTGTCACTAGTGGCAGTGCAAGACCCTCAGAGGGGTGCCGGCCTGTCACTAGTGGCAGTGCAAGACCCTCAGAGGGGTGCCGGCCTGTCACTAGTGGCAGTGCAAGACCCTCAGAGGGGTGCCGGCCTGTCACTAGTGGCAGTGCAAGACCCTCAGAGGGGTGCTGGCCTGTCACTAGTGGCAGTGCGAGACCCTCAGAGGGGTGCTGGCCTGTCACTAGTGCAAGACCCTCAGAGGGGTGCTGGCCTGTCACTAGTGGCAGTGCAAGACCCTCAGAGGGGTGCTGGCCTGTCACTAGTGCAAGACCCTCAGAGGGGTGCTGGCCTGTCACTAGTGCAAGACCCTCAGTAGGGTGCTGGCCTGTCACCAGTGCAAGACCCTCAAAGGGGTGCTGGCCTGTCACTAGTGGCAGTGCAAGACCCTCAGAGGGGTGCTGGCCTGTCACTAATGGCAGTGCAAGACCCTCAGAGGGGTGCCGGCCTGTTGCTGCCAATTGCCGGTGCCAGGGCCCAGACATGATGTCAGGATTCGGTTATTGTCTGTTGTCAACTTTCCCCCTTGTGATGCAATATGTGTGCAGCTGGCGGAGATGGTCAACCTCCACTTTCTAAGCCTGATGGAAGCCTTGCAAGAGTGCAACTCCTCTGTTCTGGCTAAGGTAGGTGGTGCTGGCTGACTTCACTCACTGCCCTACAGTATATATAGCTCCGATCGATCGCATGAAGCTAAATGCCTCTGCTGCATGGTTCCCTGACAGCTTTGGTTTATTCACTGAAATTGCTGCATGTAAATTCTTGCGTGGTTGGCGGTCGTATGGCCCGAAACCTTTATTATTTTGTCCGTTGTATGTGTTTATACATTTTTCTGCAGCTTTTTGTACGGCGCATTGTGCCCTGGATCTTGCTAGGGATCACGCGCCATAGAAATGTCCATTATTATTGTTGTTATTCCCTGTGGGCCTCAGGACCCACTCTCTCTGTCTCTCTGTCCCTGACTCTCTCTCTCTGTCTGTCTGTCTGTCTGTCTGTCTCTCTCTCTAGCTTGGAGGGGTGCTGGCCTATCACTAGTAGTTTAGCAAGGACTAGTTGTTAGACAGGTTTTTGGCTGAACCTAAACTACAATCCATGTAAAATAAAGTTTTCGAGTTCGAGTTTGAGTTCTCTCTCTTTTTTCTCTCCCCCACTCTCTCCCTCTCTCTCTCTCTAACTCTCTCTCTCTCTCTCTCTCCCCCCCACTCTCTCCCTTTCTCCCTCTCTCTAACTCATGCTCTTCTCTCTTGCTCTCTCTCTCCTTGCCACCCTCACTCTCTCTCTCTCTTCTGTTCTCTCTCTTCCTCTCTTTCTAAAGTCTAATCTGACACCATTTTTGTATGGGTTCCACTTACATATGCCATGCTATTTTATTTGGGGAGTTTGGCATACACACCCTGTGGTGTTTTATTTTGATTTTTATGTGGTGAGTTTCCTTACGGATCTGATGACGTTTAAAATAGGGGGTGGGGGATTCTCTTCCACACCCTGTGCTCTTTTAAGTTTTAGGTGAAAGTTTTACTTGCACACCCAGTGCTGTTTTGTGGGGAGTTTCTTGTACATGCCTTATGCTGTTTTACATGGAGAATTTGTTTTACATGTCACAAGCTCTTTTATAATAATAATAATAGGGAATTTACAGAGATATCAGACACTCAAAGCACTTTACAACTTAAAGAAATATGCGCATCGTGTAGATACCCATACATAAATCAATGGTATGTAACAAACAAAACATTCAACAATTAACATTTTCATATAAAGTATGGTAAAATACATGCATGCTCACACACACACACACACACACACACACACACACACACACACACCACACACACACAAAACCAAGGATCGTGTGCACCCAACACAAATAAAGAACACACGCTCGTACTTGCGTCTCACACACACACACACACACACACACACACACATGGCCGAGCACATCAGGGGAGGTAAGTTTTAAAGACTAGTTTGAAGGCAGGGCTACAAGAATTGTGACTCATCCAAAGAAGAACATAGAGACCTAGAAGGGACATAGATCTGGACAAGTGGGGAGTTTTCTCATACACGCTTCACACTACATAGTCTTCATAAGTCAGCCAGCTGCTTTTCCATAACTGTATTGTTCGTTTAGAGATGGTACATGACATATATAAATCTTCAGCTAGCCTACAGTAAATATTATATTGAGATGATTTTTTTCATGGCTCTTCATTTGTGTGTGTGTGTGTTGTGTGTGTGTGTGTGTGTGTGTGTGTGTGTGTGTGTGTGTATGTATGTGTGTATGTGTGTGTGTGTGTGTGTGTGTGTGTGTGTGTGTGTGTAGGACACTGCATTTTGTTCAGCTTGTTGAGTTCCAACAGTGGAAGTAGTCTAGCACTGTGTTGATTTATAGCTACACAAATGCAAGAATTGTTTCCCTCTATTTGTGAATGTGTGTGTGTTGTGTGTGTGTGTGTGTGTGTGTGTGAGGAGTGTGTGTGTGTGTGTGTGTGTGTGTGTGTGAGGTGTGTGTGTGTGTGTGTGTGATGTGTGTGTGTGTGTGGGTGTGTGTGTGTGTGTGTGTGTGTGTGTGTGTGTGTGTGTGTGCGAGCGTGTGCTGTGTGTGTGTGTGTTTGTGTGTGTGTGTGTGTGTGTGTGCTGTGTGTGTGTGTGTATGTGTGTGTGTGTGTGTGTGTGTGTGTGTGTTTTGATGTGGCTGTGCTGATCTAGCAGGTTTTTGGAGTGACTTTGAAATCACATGGCTTCCTTTGTTCCTGTGCTGCCTTTTCCACGTTTTCTTTCTCTGTCGTCTTCAGATGTTTCTCTGGTTTTGTTGCAGCTGTTCCCAATGTGGACATCCATTCTGTACACCTATCATGCTCAGGTAGGAATTCTGATGGTGTTGGTGTGCAAATTGTACTTTCTTTTCTTGGGGGTTGGGGTACATTTTTGGTGTGTATGCTTTAGTTACCTGTTCGTATGCAGTTTATCTCTACTGTACATTTTGTACTGTTACTGAGTTACCTCTTAGTGTGCAGTTTGTACAATTTTATCTCTAGTCATCAGTTTATTGGTATTGTGGTTTGTAGTCATCAGTTTATTGGTAGTGTGGTTTGTAGTCATCAGTTTATTGGTAGTGTGGTTTGTAGTCATCAGTTTATTGGTAGTGTGGTTTGTAGTCATCAGTTTATTGGTAGTGTGGTTTGCTGTAGTCATCAAGTATTGGTAGTGTGGTTTGCTGTAGTCATCAGTTATTGGTAGTGTGGTTTGCTGTAGTCATCAGTTTATTGCTAGTGTGGTTTGCTGTAATCATCAGGTATTGGTAGTGTGGTTTGCTGTAGTCATCAGTTACTGGTAGTGTGGTTTGCTGTAGTCATCAGTTATTGGTAGTGTGGTTTGCTGTAGTCATCAGTTATTGGTAGTGTGGTTTGCTGTAGTCATCAGGTATTGGTAGTGTGGTTTGCTGTAGTCATCAGTTATTGGTAGTGTGATTTGCTGTAGTCATCAGTTATTGGTAGTGTGGTTTGCTGTAGTCATCAGTTATTGGTAGTGTGGTTTGCTGTAGTCATCAGTTATTGGCAGTGTGGTTTGCTGTAGTCATCAGGTATTGGTAGTGTGGTTTGCTGTAGTCATCAGTTATTGGTAGTGTGGTTTGCTGTAGTTACCAGTTTGCTGTAGTTACGCTGACCTCTGTTGCTCTGTTGTTACAGTCTCTGACCACTGTAATGATGATAAAAGCATCTGATAGTTGCCACACTGACCTCCGTTGCTCTGTTGTTATAGACTCTGACCACTGTACAACACAATGCTGTAACCAGTTACCAGTAGTTACCAGTTAGTGGTTTGCTGTTATTGGTAGTGTAGTTTGCACAGTGTAAACTGTAACATACGTTAGTGTGCACTTTGTGCAAGTTTATCTGTAGTTATCAGTTTATTTATGGTGTGGCTTGCACGGTGTAATGTATGTAGGGTGCAGTTTGTACAAGTTTATCAGTCAGTTTGTGGCATGGTTTGCACAGTGGTTCTGGTCCTGCTTACCTCTCTGAACTGCTGCATGTCTACACTCCATCTCGTACACTACGCTCTTCTTCTGACTCCCGCATGCTGGAAATCCAACAATACAAACGCAAGACTCATGGCTTCCACGCCTTCTCTTGCTTTGGACCCCACATTTGGAATTCACTCCCACAAGACCTTAGACACTGCTCAACCCTGTCATCTTTTAAAGCTAAACTGAAAACCTTCCTCTTCTCACAGTATTTCCATCCTAACTAATATCAGTACCCAGTTTCTGCTACAGTCATTGTGTGTGTGTGTGTGTGTGTGGTGCGTTTTTTGTTTGTTTTTAAATTATTTTTTATATATACTTTATGTAAATTGTTTTGGTAGAACTATGCTCTGCATGTGTATAGAATATCATATTTAGGTTAATATGTATCATGTGAGCGCTCAAGGTGTCGATGAGCGCATGATAAATGTACATTATTATTAATGTCAGCGCGCAGTGTTGCTGTAAGCCTTACCTTGGTGTGCAGCTGCCGGGCCACCTGCACGTGAGGATGCAGGCCGTGCAGAACTGGGAGCCACCCCACCCCACCAAGGACCACACCTCCTTCAACTCCTACATCCTGCTCACCTGGCTGAAGCGCATCCAGTTCAAACTGGGGCAGATTGAGGTGCAGTCCTCCGCAGCCACCCAGATCTTTGTCGTCTGAAAGTCGCCCCCGCTGACCTCCGTTGCTCTGTTGTACCAGACTCTGACCACTGTAATGATGATGAAAGCATCTGATAGTTGCCACACTGACCTCCGTTGCTCTGTTGTTGAAGATTCTGACCACCATGATGATGACGAAAACGTCTGAAAGTCACCCCCACTGACCTCCGTTGCTCTGTTGTTGAAGATTCTGACCACTGTAATGATGATGAAAGCGTCTGATAGTTGCCACACTGACCTCCGTTGCTCTGTTGTAGAAGATTCTGACCACCATGATGATGATGAAAACATCTGAAAGTCGCCCCCGCTGACCTCCTTTGCCTTGTTGTTACAAATTCTGACCATCGTAACAATGATGAAAATATCCTCAGCAGCCGTTCAGATCTTTGTGGTCTTAAAGTCATCCCTGCTGACCTCCTTTGCTCTGTTGTTACAGACTCTGATCACTGTAACGATGCTGAAAACATCCTCAGCAGCCACTCAGATCTTTGTGGTCTGAAAGTCGCCCCTGCTTACTTCCGTTGCTTTGTTGTTACAGAATCTTACCGTCATAACAATGCTGAAAACGTCCTTAGCAGCCACTCAGATCTTTGTGGTCTGAAAGTTGCCCCCCAGTTCTTCGGTCATTACAGAATCTGACCACCATAACAGGGATGAAAAAGGAGTCTCAAAATTGCTGCACCAAGCAGATTTAAAGTCTGGCACTTCGGCGACTTGGGTGATGTGTATTCATTTTTCTGTCGAGTTCTCTTTTGGGCAAATTGGCAAAGTGTTGACGTGAATGTTAGTCATAACTTAGCACATAATTAGCTTGCCAACATTTCATGTGCTGTTAATGTATACTACCCTATTAATGTGCAGTACCCTGATACTGTACAACACCCTGTTAATGTGCAATACTCTGTTAATGTGCAATACCCTGATAATGTGCAACACCCTGTTAATGTGGAATGCCCTGTTAATGTGAAATACCCTGTTACTGTGGAATAAATACAATGTAATACCCTGTTAGTGTGGAATACCCTGTTAGTTGGAATACCCTGTAATACCCTGTTAACTTTTAATGTGGAATACCCAAGGTGTGTGCAGTTCTGTATTCCTTTACATCACCCCCCCCCTCCCCCCACCCCCCCCCCCCCACCCCCAACCTTCACCCTCTTTTCACTCTTAAAAAAAAAGAAAGTAGTACATACTTCATATGACGCGACTGGTCTTATTATACAGGTATGCATAATGTGCATTGTTCTTAAAATGAACATACTTCACGTTTGGTTTTGTCAGGTTTTGTGTTCTTGCCTTCGTTTAGATACTGCATCCGTTGTACTGTGCGTTATATTTATTGCTGCCAAGTACAATGCAATGTGTATTGATTGCTGCCAAGTGCAGCGCTGTGCGTGTTACATTTATTGCTGCTGAGTGAAATCCTGTGTGATAACTTTGTCTTGCTTGAGGATTGTACTGGTTAGACCATTCAGGCGAAGGCTGTGAGCCTTTTCTTGCTGTGACTGTATCCTGCCTCGAACGTCAGCACCATTTAGTCATTCAGGCCAAAACTGGGACCCATTTCTGGCTGTGACTGTATCCTGCCTCGAACGTCAGTACCATTTAGTCATTCAGGCCAAACTGGGACCCATTTCTGGCTGTGACTGTATCCTGCCTCGAACGTCAGTACCATTTAGTCATTCAGGCCAAACTGGGACCCATTTCTGGCTGTGACTGTATCCTGCCCCGAACGTCAGCACCATTTAGTCATTCAGGCCAAACTGGGACCCATTTCTGGCTGTGACTGTATCCTGCCTCGAACGTCAGTACCATTTAGTCATTCAGGCCAAACTGGGACCCATTTCTGGCTGTGACTTGTGTGTGTTCATGTAAAATTTGCGTTAACTAGAACTGCTTACATCGTACAAGCCAAAACCGTGACACATTTCTGGTTGCGACTGCATGCATTGTGTATTTAGTCGGTACTGTTTACATCTTTGAGGCCAAACCTGCGTCCATTTCTGACTGCGACTTCTTTCTTTTTATTTAAAGTCTTTTCATAAGTGCTATTAGACTGTTGGATGTTGCTGTATTGTGTATTTAGTCCGTGCTGTTTACCTCATTCAGACCAGAACTCTATTCATTTTGTCTGTGACTGTATTGTGTATTTAGTCTGAACTATTTACATCATTCATGGGAAACTTGCATCCATTTTTCACTGGAACTTCTTCCTTTTTATTTAAAGTCTTTTCGTGTAAGTGCTGTTAGACCACTGGCTGTGACTGAACTGCATATTTAGTCAATGCTGTTACATTATTCAGGCCAAAACCATCCATTTTTGGCTGTGAGTATGATTGTGTATTAAGTCAGTACTGTTTACATCATTCAGGCCAAAACTGTATCCATTTTTGTCTGTGGCTGTATTGTGTATTTCGTTGGTACTATTTACGTCATTCAGACCAAAACTGTATTCATTTTGGCTGTGACTGTATTATTTCATCCGTACTATTTACATCATTCAGGCCAAAACTGTATTCATTTTGGCTGTGACTGTATTGTGCATTAAGTCAGTACTATTTACATCATTCAGGCCAAAACTATTAATTTTGGCTGTGACCATATTGTGTATTTCTTCGGTACTATTTACATCGTTCAGGCCAGAACTGCATTCATTTTGGCTGTGACCATATTGTGGATTTCGTCAGTACTATTTACATCATTCAGGCCAAAACTGTATCCACATTTGTCTGCTAATGTATTGTGCATTTTGTTGGTACTATTTACATCATTCAGGCCCAAACCATCCTTTTTTGGCTGTGACGTCTTCCTTTTTATTTAAAGCCTTTTCATATAAGTGCTGTTAGACTGCTGGCTGCAATTGTACAGTGTATTATGTCAGTGCTGTTACATCATTCAGGCCCAAATTGCGACACATTCTTGCTGTGACAGTATTGTGTGTAGTCAGTTACGTTCATACACAGTTCAGGCCCAAACTGCGACACATTCTTGCAGTGACAGTATTGTGTGTAGTCAGTTACGTTCATACACAGTTCAGGCCCAAACTGCGACACATTCTTGCTGTGACAGTATTGTGTGTAGTCAGTTACGTTCATACACAGTTCAGGCCCAAACTGCGACACATTCTTGCAGTGACAGTATTGTGTGTAGTCAGTTACGTTCATACACAGTTCAGGCCCAAACTGCGACACATTCTTGCTGTGACAGTATTGTGTGTAGTCCGTTACGTTCATACACAGTTCAGGCCCAAACTGCGACACATTCTTGCTGTGACAGTATTGTGTGTAGTCAGTTACGTTCATACACAGTTCAGGCCCAAACTGCGACACATTCTTGCTGTGACAGTATTGTGTGTAGTCAGTTACGTTCATACACAGTTCAGGCCCAAACTGCGACACATTCTTGCTGTGACAGTATTGTGTGTAGTCAGTTACGTTCGTACACAGTTCAGGCCCAAACTGTGACCCATCTTTGGCTGTACTGCGACTATTGTGTTCATTTACCCCATCAATAGGAAGGGAATAATAAATAATAATAAAAACACACCAGTCACTGCAGTTTTTTGGTGGAATTTTGGTGTACTTTGTGAAAGATGAATGTAAAGTTTCAAAAGCACATGCGCGAGTGCCGTCATTTTATATTTGGCAGTCCGCATGTTTGACACCCTGGACAAGACCAGTATGCGTGGCATGTGTCTGTTACGTCCTGACCTAAACCTTTTCTGCTCCTCTTTGGAAAAGTGCCAACCAACATGGCAGTGTACTGAGGAGCTCAGATTCAAAGCAAGCTTCTTTCTTATTTCATGGTACTTTACATCCACAGAACCCGTACGGCTTATCAGGGATGGGGGGAAGAATGGGATAGGGAGTGAGGGCCCAGGCCCACCGCCCTGTTCACACAGCTCCTGAGCTCTGACAAAGCAAGAACAAACTTCTGTTTCATAAATTAATATTGTTGCATTATTGGCGCATTAACGTTTTCGATAACCACGCATCTTAACTGTCTTGCACAAAATAGCGCTGGTCCGTGTTAGCTGCAAGCAATTATTTTACTAATCCTGTCTTCGTGGATTTTGCTTTTGTTTTGTTCATCTTGTTTTTTTAAATAATCCTTAATGTTCTTTCATTGATGATGTTTTTTGTTGTTGTTCTTTTAAATCAATTTTTAATATTGTTGAAAGAAAAAACCTGGACCCGATGTGTTCATCCTACCGGTCTCACAAAAAGATTCCTGTTGATACAACAAAGTTATCCTGTTGATACGACAAGGTTATCCTGTTGATACAAGACTATCCTGTTGATATGACAAGGTTATCCTGTTGATATAACAAGGTCACTGTTGTTTAGTGCAATAGTTCTGCAAGTTGATGTTGTGATAAGTATTAAGTAAAAATGTATCCTGGTGTATATACATCATGGTGCGGTATGTGTAGACCATGTGTGTGTGGTATGTATGTGGTGTATCATGGTGTGGTGTGGTATGTGTGTATATCATGGTGTGGTGTCATGTGTGTGTGGTATGTATGTGGTGTATCCTGGTGTGGGGTGTGTATCCTGGTGTATGTATGTGGTGTATCATGGTGTGGTATATATGTGGTGTATCATGGTGTGGGGTGTCCTGGTGTGGTGGTGTGTGATGTGTATCATGTGTGTGGTATGTATGTGGTGTATCATGGTGTAGTATGTGATGTATCATGGTGTGCGGTGTCCTGGTGTGTGTGTGATGTGTATCATGTGTGTGGTATGTATGTGGTGTATCATGGTGTATGAGTGAAGTATGGTGTGGGGTGTCCTGGTGTTGCAGGTATGTGGTTTATCATGTGGGATGTCTTTGTGTGGCATGTATGTGGCGTATCATGGTGTGGGGTGTGTATTGTGTGTGGTGGGCATATTGAGTGTGTGACGCGTGATGACAGCACTGCTATTTACACAAGATGGGTAAAAGCCAATCTGATGCCAACACAACTATTCAGGCTACTTTCACAATGCACGCAACAACTAAACATCATTTTCCTGTACTGACGTACAGCTCATTTCCCAAACATCAACAGCAGCTCACTCAACATTTCAACAATAATGCAAAACCCACATTTTAAAAACAACACAATATGGCTGGGCATAACTTAAACTTGTGAGCAGCTAACATCAAGCAAAAAAAAACAAATGGAAAAAAGAAAATGCAGTCAGATTTTCCTCTGCCACACACCCTTGCACACCACTGCCTGTGAGATATTTCAGCAGGAAGACCTTGCATACCATGCACTGTGCTGACAGGCTGTTGGTGCTGCTGGAACATCCACGATCTTAGACTTGCGTCGTTACAGACTTTCGTCAATGTTAAATCACAGCATACACTGACCACCACACTATTTGAGCAGGAAAACCTGGCATACATGCACTGTACAGATCACTGACACAGAGACAAAGACTCGGTGCTGACAGGCTGCTGGTGGTGCTGGAGGCTGCGAAGACCACCGCATGTGTCGGACCTTCCAATTAACGACCAGTTCAGCCCGGCACTTGTTATTGCCTCATGACATCAGGGCCTGTGAGAGTGGGCTTGTGGCCTAACACCTCCATCATCAACACTTGGGGGGGGGGGGGGGGGGGGTATTTTTGGGTCACATCTCACATCCTGCAGGACTGCTGAAACCCTCATCGGCTGAGGGAGGACTAGTTAGCAATCAGCAGAACATGTCCTGCAGGACTGCCGAAACCCTCACTGACTGAGGGAGGTCTGGTGGACAGAGACAACAACACGGCAGGGCAGTCGACAGAATGCACCCTGCAGGACTGCCGAAACCCTCACTGGCTGAGAGAGGGCTGGTGGACAGAGACAACAACATTGCAGCTCTCTAGCAGTCAGCAGAACATGTCCTGCAGGACTGCTGAAGCCCTCACTGGCCGAGAGAAGGCTGGTGGACAGAGACAACAACACTGCCGGGCAGGCGATAGAATACATCCTGCAGGACTGCCGAAACCCTCACTGGCCGAGAGAAGGCTGGTGGACAGAGACAACAACATTGCAGCTCTCTAGCAGTCAGCAGAACATGTCCTGCAGGACTGCTGAAGCCCTCACTGGCCGAGAGAAGGCTGGTGGACAGAGACAACAACATTGCAGCTCTCTAGCAGTCAGCAGAACATGTCCTGCAGGACTGCTGAAGCCCTCACTGGCCGAGAGAAGGCTGGTGGACAGAGACAACAACATTGCAGCTCTCTAGCAGTCAGCAGAACATGTCCTGCAGGACTGCTGAAGCCCTCACTGGCCGAGAGAGGGCTGGTGGACAGAGACAACAACATTGCAGCTCTCTAGCAGTCAGCAGAACATGTCCTGCGGGACTGCTGAAGCCCTCACTGGCCGAGAGAAGGCTGGTGGACAGAGACAACAACATTGCAGCTCTCTAGCAGTCAGCAGAACATGTCCTGCAGGACTGCTGAAGCCCTCACTGGCCGAGAGAAGGCTGGTGGACAGAGACAACAACATTGCAGCTCTCTAGCAGTCAGCAGAACATGTCCTGCAGGACTGCTGAAGCCCTCACTGGCCGAGAGAGGGCTGGTGGACAGAGACAACAACATTGCAGCTCTCTAGCAGTCAGCAGAACATGTCCTGCAGGACTGCTGAAGCCCTCACTGGCCGAGAGAAGGCTGGTGGACAGAGACAACAACATTGCAGCTCTCTAGCAGTCAGCAGAACATGTCCTGCAGGACTGCTGAAGCCCTCACTGGCCGAGAGAAGGCTGGTGGACAGAGACAACAACATTGCAGCTCTCTAGCAGTCAGCAGAACATGTCCTGCAGGACTGCTGAAGCCCTCACTGGCCGAGAGAAGGCTGGTGGACAGAGACAACAACATTGCAGCTCTCTAGCAGTCAGCAGAACATGTCCTGCAGGACTGCTGAAGCCCTCACTGGCCGAGAGAAGGCTGGTGGACAGAGACAACAACATTGCAGCTCTCTAGCAGTCAGCAGAACATGTCCTGCGGGACTGCTGAAGCCCTCACTGGCCGAGAGAAGGCTGGTGGACAGAGACAACAACATTGCAGCTCTCTAGCAGTCAGCAGAACATGTCCTGCAGGACTGCTGAAGCCCTCACTGGCCGAGAGAAGGCTGGTGGACAGAGACAACAACATTGCAGCTCTCTAGCAGTCAGCAGAACATGTCCTGCAGGACTGCTGAAGCCCTCACTGGCCGAGAGAAGGCTGGTGGACAGAGACAACAACATTGCAGCTCTCTAGCAGTCAGCAGAACATGTCCTGCAGGACTGCTGAAGCCCTCACTGGCCGAGAGAAGGCTGGTGGACAGAGACAACAACATTGCAGCTCTCTAGCAGTCAGCAGAACATGTCCTGCAGGACTGCTGAAGCCCTCACTGGCCGAGAGAAGGCTGGTGGACAGAGACAACAACATTGCAGCTCTCTAGCAGTCAGCAGAACATGTCCTGCAGGACTGCTGAAGCCCTCACTGGCCGAGAGAAGGCTGGTGGACAGAGACAACAACATTGCAGCTCTCTAGCAGTCAGCAGAACATGTCCTGCAGGACTGCTGAAGCCCTCACTGGCCGAGAGAAGGCTGGTGGACAGAGACAACAACATTGCAGCTCTCTAGCAGTCAGCAGAACATGTCCTGCGGGACTGCTGAAGCCCTCACTGGCCGAGAGAAGGCTGGTGGACAGAGACAACAACATTGCAGCTCTCTAGCAGTCAGCAGAACATGTCCTGCAGGACTGCTGAAGCCCTCACTGGCCGAGAGAAGGCTGGTGGACAGAGACAACAACATTGCAGCTCTCTAGCAGTCAGCAGAACATGTCCTGCAGGACTGCTGAAGCCCTCACTGGCCGAGAGAAGGCTGGTGGACAGAGACAACAACATTGCAGCTCTCTAGCAGTCAGCAGAACATGTCCTGCGGGACTGCTGAAGCCCTCACTGGCCGAGAGAAGGCTGGTGGACAGAGACAACAACATTGCAGCTCTCTAGCAGTCAGCAGAACATGTCCTGCAGGACTGCTGAAGCCCTCACTGGCCGAGAGAAGGCTGGTGGACAGAGACAACAACATTGCAGCTCTCTAGCAGTCAGCAGAACATGTCCTGCGGGACTGCTGAAGCCCTCACTGGCCGAGAGAAGGCTGGTGGACAGAGGTTTTTAACAACACTGCACAACAAGCTTCACGTGATGAGAGGCGACCTGCAGAGGACAGCCAGCTTCATCGTCGCTACTGACCCAAAGCCTCCCCGAAAAGAAAAAAGAACCCAGCACTCAAGTGAAGCAAACCCATCTCTACACAATTCTAACCACCACAAATTGTAAAACAGCAAGATTTCCCAGCCAATTCTTTAAATAATTTAATGTTACCATTCAAATATTAACATGCTTACTTCTCTTATGTATACATGCATGCACAGTCTCTCTCTCTCTCTCTCTCTCTCTCTCTCTCTCTCTCTCTCTCTCTCTCTCTCTACACACACACACACACACACACACAAACACATACACACTCACATACACATAAACACATACACACTCACATACACATAAACACACACACACACACATATACATAAACACACACACACACACACACATACATACTCACACACACACATACATACTCACATACACATAAACACACATACATACACGTAAATGCATACACATACACACTCACATACACATAAACACACACACACACACACACACACACACACACACACACCACACACACACACACACACAGATTCACTGTGCACCACAGGCACATGAGATCAAATCCTGTCGCAGGTCCCACTGGTTGCCCCAAAACCCAGCACAGAGAAACCCCCCAGGCCCGTGACGCCGGTAATCTTCCCCCGTTATCACAAAGTCCGGCAGCAAGTTGGAAAACTGGAGAGAGAAAAAAAAAAGTAAAATGTTAATGAAGGTGATACTAACTGGAACAATAATTCTTCACAGAGAAACATTCATGGTTATCTAATTACACTCATTTTGCAGAGAAGACACATGAATATAAAGATTTATACCAACCTGTGAATTGCCAGGCTATGCATGATTGAAACATTCAGTACAATCAGTCTGTATAATGTGTGTGTGTGTGTGTGTGTCTGTGTCTGTGACTAGTGTTTGTGTATGTGTGCGCGTGTATGTGTACATCTTATACATGTCTTGAGGTTTGATTTAAAGACATAAGTATACGTTGCTAACATATCCATTCTCAAAAAAGACCTTCGATCCATGCATAAATTTGCTATAAAAGCAGAGAACCAGAACTGAAAGAAATGACAAATAAAATGAAAAAACAAATGTAACTGTCATTGCTTCCACAGACTTACAGGTGATCTTGCCATGGGTGGAATTGTGGGTGTGGCAAGAGAGATTATGTCCGCCAGTCCTTCCATTGTCGTTCCCAAGAGAATCAGGGCTAGACGCTCGGCACCGTTGGGTGCAAGGGTCAGCAGTCCCGTCCTAGCATCGCTGAAGCTACAGTCACCCAGCCCAACTGTACCTCCTAAGAAAAAGAAAAAAACGTCCAGGAAAGACCTGTCATATAATAATATTTATAAAGTGCAAAATATTGTCCATAGACTGATAGAGACTATTCTAAATGTGTGCATGCACACACACACATGCATGCATGCATGCACGCACACACACACACACACACACACACAGGCACACACACACACACATACATGCGCACACACAGGCACACACACACACACAGGCACACACACGAACACGCACATGCAGGCACTTGCAGACATGAACATACTGGCTATACAAAGCTGAGACTGTATCACATCATGGAGCAATGTCAATGAGAAATTTCCCCCTTTTTTTTTTTTTAAATTTATGAACACTTGTTCAGCGCCTCATCTTGAGATGCGCCCTAAGTGCTTGACAAAGGCAGCCACACTGCTATTCTCTGCTTCTGAGCAGACCCACTGCGCAATAGTCGCGTGCGACTTTGAATGTATGACTTAGCTTTACACTGCGCATTTGGAAAATCCACCAAAGTGGTTACAGCACTGTTTAGATGGTACGTGGCTAGTGCGTGCCACATGAAACTGCTGCCATCTCGGCACAGGTTACAGTGTCACTTTATCTGAAGCCACATACGTAGTGTGCATGTGAGTTCAGCTGGAACCTGCCATCTGCAGATTTGGCAGAATGACCAGATCATTAATGTGCTACTGCGATAACACAGGGGGTGGAATGGATACCAACAAAAGAGTCAGCACAGAAAATTGACCCAGGAGAAAAAAATCTCCTGCTGCTCCTCCCGGGACTCAAACCCAAGACGTTTGATCAGGAGTCCGGCACTCTACCACTGAGCTATCCCTGCTCCATTTTCCCCACCTTGCTAACTTGTACACCAAGAACTTCAACACCACAGGGTGGGGCACCGTGGATTCAGAAATTTAGGTTTTCCTCAACTGAAAATCCAGAGCTTTCAAATTTTCCCTCTTTTTCCCAGCCAGCAGTAGGACAGAATATAGCTTTGCATGCTTCTTTTGCTGCCAGGAATTCTGCCTTCCTAGTTTTTGCCTTCCCGCTTCCTTCAACTTTATTTTTTGCCAGTCCTCCTCTGACACGTGTTATGAAGAGAAATCAGGCTCTTACTTGTGTTTTGGTGAATCACAATTTTTGTCAGTTGACTGCGAGCATTCTAAAACAAGATCCGAACACATGAAATGTTAAAATGAACGCTGATTTTAACAGGACACCAGAAAGCGTACTTTACCCATCAGTCCATTGTTTGCAAAAAGCAGTTCACCTCCCAAATTTTGCACATGTTTTCTGTTGTCTATTAAAATCAGGGTTCTTTTTAACCTTTTGTCTGTTTGGATTTTGATGAACTGTGTCTTGCCCTGGAACAAAATTAAACCCTTAGCAATGTTACCTTTTACTTCTACAGGAATCTTGTCCAGGAAAGTGCTGGTGAACTGGTTTTCACTGGGACCTCCTATGAGAATCACATTCCTACTTCCTGCAAAGCAAAATGCAAAGGCAACATTACAGAATAATGAATATGCTGTGTTTGAAAACAGGTACCCTGCTTGAGAAAGAGAATTTCCACCCTCCCACCCTTCCTTTCCAAAGAGAATTTCCACCCTCCCACCCTTCCTTTCCAAAGAGAATTTCCACCCTCCCACCCTTCCTTTCCAAAGAAAATTTCCACTCTCCCACCCTTCCTTTCCAATCACCCAACATCCCAGTGAGAACAAATCTTGACTACAAACACAGTACTTAAAGTAAAAAGAAACAAAATCTGAAACAAAGTTGACTGCTAGCATTGTGAAACAAGACCAAAACACACAAAATTCCCAACTCCCAAAGCCTCCACCCCCACCCCACCCCCCACCACTCCCCTTTTTCCTCCCTTACCCACCACCTCCACCCCACTGACCAAACCCCACGTGCTCCTTTAACCTGAACTTCATTTTGCCCCCACTCACCAATCTGCTGTGCTGTCATGTCAACGTCTTTGACAACAGGCGCCAAGGCATCGGATGTTAAGAAGAACAGGTTTGCTATGTACACAGCATATGACCGAAGACGTTCAGTTATGTGCTGTTTACTCTGTGTACCTGCACAAAGCACACACAAAATTTAAACTTAGGTTGGAAGTCAACAGCTTTGTCTTTGTGCGCACATGTGTGTGTGTGTGTGTGTGTGTGTGTGTGTGCACGCGCACACGCATGCATGCGTGGGTGTGTGTATGTTTGCATGTGCAGGTGTATGTGTAAGTGTGCATGCATGTGTGTGAGCATGCATGCGTGGGTGTGTGCATGTGTGTGTGTGTGTGTGTGTGTGCATGCATGAGCAGGTGTATGTGTACATGCATGTGCAGGCACACATGTGTGTGTGTGTGTGTGTGTGTGGGTGGGTGTGAGACTGTGATATTGTGTGTATATACATGTGTGTATGAGTGAGTGAGTGTATGACTGCATGGACATTCACCAAAAGCGCATTATTCTACTGAGTGGTGCAAATCAAACTGCAACAATGTCTCATTACGGTAACAGTTCTATAGCCGACCCCTCAACACCAGCACTATGGCAAACTCTCTCAGAGGCAAACTGTAAGCAGACGCTGCCGTGGAAAGGACAAGCAGAGAAAACAGTGGACTCTGATGATCACGGGGTGGCCTGCTCCAATTCCAGTTCATGCAACAGCTTTCTCCTTTCCACACCTCAGTTCACCTGCATCCCCTCTTCTTAAGGCAGCGGACTCAGCACTTAGCCTTTCAGCCAAGATGAACCTCAGCTGGCTCAAGATCCCATGTTAAAAAAAAAAAAATCAACTAATTAATTAGTTTGCTGACGGACAACCTGACTTTTCTGTTTGCAAATTCATAATGCGAGCCATAAAATATACAAGCCCCACCCATTTTTTTATTTTTTAGATGAACAAAAAAAAAAAGAAGAACAAAATCACAAGCTGCTGACCTACTACAATAACAAAATCCTGCTCTGCCACTCTCCGTGCTGGTCCAAGAGTGTGAGGCCCTCGCTGATTTTCCTTGTGAACATCCTCCGTGCATACGCCCCACTTGCCTGCAGCAGGACAGAAGTCAGCAAAGCACAGCAAGAGCAGGGCCCAGTTACCGAGAGGATGTAGTCATGGAAATGATGGAAACATGCATGTATACACAGCACACACTCTTGTGTGCAAGCACAAACCTCTCTCCTCTCTCTCTTCTTCTCAATCTCACAGACATGCAAACATACACGCATGCACACACACACCTGCATGCATGCACACATGCACGCACGCACACACACACATACACACACTAACACACACACACCACACCTGCTGTTTTGCAGAAATGTCACACACACACCATACTCACACACACATACGCACACACGCATGTATGCATGCACCACCTGCTGTTCTGCAGAAATGTCACACATGCACGCACGCACACACACATGCATGCACGCACGCACACACACACACACCACCTGCTGTTCTGCAGAAATGTCACGCATGCACACATACACACACACACACACCACCTGCTGTTTTGCAGAAATGTGCCTCATCCGATTTCAAAACTAACTCCATATCCCCTTTAGTGATTTTAAACTGTCCGTCAACCTGGAAAGAGAGAGAGAGAGAGAGAAAACATTGTGAGAAATATAAGTCAGTGCCCACAATTAGACAGGCGGAAATCTTATAAATAAAATAAAAAATAAGTGGAGAAAATCCACACATGATAATTTGGATCCACACAGCTAACACCCATTTACTGTATGCCTGTGACAAACCCTACCATTGTGAGTTCATCAACCTTGATTGTATACATACATTTTTTTAAAATTGCAATCATAAATGAAGCAGACAGTAGAGAGACAGACAGGCAGACAGACACTGGTGGGGGGTGGGGGGGAGGGGGGGGCAGGGGAGAGGCAGATTGGCAGAGGAGGCAGACAGAGAGTGGTGTCACAGGAGAGACAGACAGACAGAGTAGGCAGAGAGACAGACAGGGGGGAGACAGACAGACAGAGACAGAGGAGGCAATGAGATGGAGAGAGAGACAGGGTGGGGGGGGGGGGGGGGGAGAGAAACAGAAGGGGAGGGTAAGGGGGGGCTGAGGAGGGGAGACAGACAGAGACCAGGGGGAAGGGAGACAGATGATAAAGATCCAAAAGACCAAAATTGTTGGTTATTTCTGGCTGGTGTGTGTGTGTGTGTGTGTGTGTGTGTGTGTGTGTGTGTGTGTGTGTGTGGTGAGTTCATTTTCCTTATTCTTTTTAGTTTGTCACTCTCAGTAATAACAACTGCCTTTCTAAAAGCACTATACCCCAGTATTACAGGCTAAATGTGCTTTACAAACATGAATAAAACATTCTGTGCAGGACAAGACTGATGGTAACACAGTCAACATGAACACTCACTTGTCATTCCTAAGTAACCTGAACGTTAGTTTCCAACATTTCTCACCGTGACCTGCTTTTGTTGCCAGGGCACTGGTCTGTTGGAGGGTTCTGTAACGGTCAGCCGCCTTACGTTGGTTGTTGTCAGGAACGCTGACTTTTCCGTTACGTTGATCTGCCAGCACCACGAGTACAGTTTGGTTCACAAATTCACGTCACAAACACCTGCTGTCATCAGTATGAAAATATTTTCAAGTCATGCATCAAACACTGAGAACTGAACTGAGGTTAGTTTCTACACACAATCAAAATGCTGGAGCAATTCCTGGTCAGGTGACCATCAAGTAAAATAGTATGTAAAAGTATTTCCTGGAAGTATGTTACGTCAATTGCATCAAAATAGAAAAAACTCTGATCCAAACGCACAAAAGGCCAAAAAGAACCCTGACCTTAATAGGACAACACAAAACTTAATAGGACAACACAAAACTTTAACAGGACAACACAAAACCTAATAGGACAACACAAAACTTAATAGGACAACACAAAACTTTAACAGGACAACACAAAACCTAATAGGACAACACAAAACTTTAACAGGACAACACAAAACTTTAATAGGACAACACAAAACTTTAATAGGATAACACAAAACTTAATGGGACAACATATTACTTGATAGGACAACACAAAACTTAATAGGACGACACAAAACACAAAACTTAATAGGACAACACAAAACTTTAATAGGATAACACAAAACTTAATGGGACAACATATTACTTGATAGGACAACACAAAACTTAATAGGACAACAAAACTTAACAGGACAACACAAAACTTAATAGGACAACACAAAACCTAATAGGACAACACAAAACTTTAATAGGACAACACAAAACTTTAATAGGATAACACAAAACTTAATGGGACAACATATTACTTGATAGGACAACACAAAACTTAATAGGACAACAAAACTTAACAGAACAACACAAAACTTAATAGGACAACACAAAACTTAATAGGACAACAAAACTGAACAGGACAACACAAACTTAACAGGACAACACAAAACTTAATAGGACAATACAAAACTTAATAGGACAACATAAAACATATGCTATTTTGGGAAACAAACCTCTCCAGCACCAATAACAGAATCAGGACAAGGAGACAATTTTTATTTGTCATCATTTACCCATCAGTCTGTTGCTTGAAAGAAGGTGTTTGACCAAAAACATTTTACACGTCTTGTGTTGTCATAGCAAAGTAATTCTCTCCGATCTTTTACATGTTTGGATCTAGTTTCAGAAGCTGGCAGACACCTTTGTTTCAGATTTGTTTTCCAAAAAAATCTATTGCCTATCCATGCTGAAGTTAAATCTATTGCCTGTCCATGCAGAAGTTAATTCTATCAGCTGGACAAAAATCCCTAATCATCATATCAGCGTTTTGTTGTTTTTGCTGCCATTTTAACTGCAGGATTTCCAAAACTCAGACCATTTAAATTCAGTATTCAGTCATTCAAAAACACAGATTTTAGTTTTTTTTTAAATCAACATTTTCACCCTTGTCTGATTCTATCACAATGAGTGAGTGTGTGAGTGCATGCATGCATGGGTGCGTGTGTGCGCGTGCATGTGGATCTGTGGTGTGCATATACATATGTGCATGTGTGTGAGTGTGCGTATGTGTGTGTGCATATGTGTGTGTGTGTGTGTGTGTGTGTGTGTGTGTGTGTGTGTGTGTGTATGTGTGTGTGTGTGGTGTGCATGTGTGTGTGTGTGCAGGCATACATATGTATCTGTGGTGTATATGCAAGCATGCATGCGTGTGTGTGTGTGTGTGTGTGTGTGTGTGTGTGTGTGTGTGTGTGTGTGTGTGTGTGTGTGTGTGTGTGTGTGTGTGTGCATGAGCGTGCTTGTGTGTGTGTGTGTGTGTGTGTGCATGAGCGTGCTTGTGTGCGTGCATGCATGTGCATGCATGCATGTGCATGCATGCATATGCATGTGCAGGTGTGTATGTACCTGTGCACATGTGTGTACCCACACACCCCAAGTCCCCCCACACCTTAACTCGGCTGGTTCTGAAAGGAACCAACTGCTGCAGTATTCTGACTCCTCGTAGTCCTTCACCGAAAACCGGGTTCATCGTCACCAGCTCCGCAGCCTCTGCTTCACCGCCAGTCGCCCCCTTCCATACATTTCTCTCCGGGCCCTCCTCACCATGGCAACCCTCTGTTGTACAGGTGTCCTGGTCGCTTGCCTTGGTGTTAGAGCTGAGAGCTGAAAGGCAGTCAGCAGCAAAACGTCGCATCTGTTTGTCGTTGACTACCCCCCCATCGTTCGTCTCCCTTTTGAACAGAAAAACAAACAACAATCTATTTTTTTATAGTGCAATGAAATATTAATGAGACAGGTCACGGTGGGTCCTGAAACTGAAAGTGAGGCTAGGTTCTGTACTGACGTGGGATCACACATTCTTTAGACTGAAAGTGAGGCTAGGTTCTGTACTGACGTGAGATCACGCATTCTTAATGAGCTGGGTTTAGAGACCAAAAGAAAGGTGGCATTGTGGGCCTTCTTTGCAGACACCAAAATGGCTGAGCACTCACAAACACCAATGAAAACATATCAACCACCTGCATACTAGCACCGTTGCATTACACTTCACTTTTAACAAAATTCCAAGCATAACAACAAAATACTGTTTCACACATTTCTTTTCTTGGGCAAAAAGAAAAAGGATTGGTTAATCAAAATACAATGAGGTGAAGGACCACCAGCCAAACTGAGTCAATCTCAACGCATACAGGGTTAAAAAGAATACTATTTATTATGACAAAACACAGCATGCAAATTTTCAGGGTAATCCCCTTTAAGAACGCTATTTATTATGACAAAGCACAACATGCGAATTCTCAGGGTAAGCCCTTTTTTCAAGCTATAAAAAAACAGTTAAACAGTCATCATTTACAAAGAACAATACATATCATAAACATAAAATGTTATCATGCTGTAGGCAGTCTGACTGTCCGTGTGAGTTTTACCATGTGTCCCACCACCAATTAAACAGCATCATTTGCAAAGATCATCATAAATACAGTACGTTATCATGCTGTAGGTAGTCTGAATGTCTATGCGAGTTTTACCATGTGTCCCAAAGTTAAACAGTCATCATTTGCAAAGAACATCCTAAACATAGTACATTATCATGCTCTAGGTAGTCTGACTGTCCGTGTGTGTTTACCAGTTAAACAGTCATCATTTACCAAAAACAATACATATCCTAAACACAGTACGTTATCACGCTGTAGGTAGTCTGACTGTCCGTGTACATTTACCATGTGTCCCACCACCAGTGCTCTCTGCCCTCCAGCTCCGTGAAGGTCACGCGGCTCCGTTCCTCTAGCAGCAGGCGGTACATCCGACGAGTGAAGAAAGGGTGCACCGTTCTGTCGCTCCCACCAATGCGGCACAGCACAGGAATTTTCTGTGAGAAAAAAAAAGTCAAATTTGTTTTCCCTGAACCACAAAAGGCTAAACGCAAAACTAATAACCTCTGAAATGACGGAAATGATAAATGGCAAAACCGCAAAGCAGGTTTTGGGGCCGTTTGCACTACCAAACGTTCCTGAGCTACTTCAAGTTCAATGTTGCTTTACGTCCACAGAGACCGTAAGGACTATCAGGGACGGGGAGCCCAGGATGGCCACCTCCACTTTCACACAGCTCCTGAGCTCTGCTTCATAGAGTTCAGTGTTGCTTTACGCTCACAGACATACAGACTATTAGGGACAGGGAGCCCAGGACGTCCACCTCAACTTTCACACAGGTCCAGAGCTTGTCTCAGCCAGAACTGTGGTGTGGAACTGTGGTGCAGAAGTACAGCAGACAGATCACACATTTGAAGCAATAACGACTTCAGACTTTGGATTCAATTCTGGTCCAGATCACTGAGGTAAATGCATGAATGAATGAATGAAAATTTATATATGGCACATGAAAACTTCCACACAAAACTTTGCGTGTTTACAGTGCCCGCAGCCTGTGCCCAAGCCAAGCAGAGTGGAGTAAGTAAGTAACTTGGTGTTTTAAGCCCAGTACAGTTATATCAGGGTGAAAGCTGAACAGAGCTCCAGCCTGGCCCGGATATCATAGTGTCACTGGACCCCATCTGTCTTGTTTTCTCCAACATTAAAATTCCCACTGACATGCACTTCATTGACCCAGAGATTGGAGAGGTGCCTGACCACATCGTTACAAAGACATGCACTTCACTGACCCACAGATTGGAAACGTGCTTGTCCACATCATTATAAAAACACGCACTTCACTGACCCACAGATTGGAGACATGCCTGTCCACATCATTACAAAGACATGCACTTCACTGACCCACAGATTGGAGACGTGCCTGTCCACATCGTTCTCCCCGATACAGGCCTCCATCACAGCCTTCACCGCAGAATCTGTGTGACTCGTAGCAATGTCATGCCTGGAAGGAAAGTAAGCAAGTCTGCTACAGTCGAGGATGTAGCTCTGGTGGAGTTTATGTACCTTGTATTTACTTGTATGCCAGGTGAGAGTTACCATAGGCAACTCCGGTCTTTGTTGTTGTGTTTGCGTGACGTCTTTCAAGTGCTTATTAACCCCCTTGCGTGCTGATTCTGCTACATTGTCAGGTGTGTCAATGAATAACCAGTTTACCTCCAGAACAATGCAGTGCTCACAGCTGCAAATGTGCACTTTGCTGCAAGACCTCTGCTTTTGAGGATGCAGAAATAGAAGACAGGTTTGCCGCCACAAACTCAGCAGCCACAAAGCTGCTTTGCGCTTTCACAGCTGCAAATTTGCTACAAGTTTTGCCATTGTTGTTGTTGTAGCATTTCCCAGCTGCAGAAATAGAAGGCAGTTTTGCAGCCACAAAATCAACTTTGCAGCAACAAAGCTGCCTCTCCTTCCACAGTTGCAAATTCGCTACAAATTTTCCCATTGTTCTTATGGTTGTAGTGTTCCCCAGATGAACGCTTCTAGGGGTCACCGAGAGTGTGCAACTAACAAATGCATTCCACTGGGGAACACTGAAAGGATTGTGCATTTGTGTCCATTTCTGACGACCCTGCCAAATGAGCAGCCACACGCCGTCTTTTGGAGGATTTACCTCCATTTCTGGAGAATGGATGCTGTTATGGATGCTGAAAACGATCACCACATAGCTATGCAGTGGGTAACAACATCTTAATGTAGCCTTGGTGTTTTTGCTGGTGTCAGTGTGCTGTGACACAGCCAAAAACTTTGGTGTTCTTGCTGGTGTCTGTGTGCTGTGACACAGCCAAAAACTGGTGTTCTTGCTGGTGTCAGCATGCTGTGACACAGCCAAAAACTTTGGTGTTCTTGCTGGTGTCATATGTGTTGTGACACAGCCCAAGCCTTGGTGTTCTTGCTGGTGTCAGTGTGTTGTGATGTTGTGACACAGCCCATGTCAAGGCAGAAATTATGCAGTGCACTGCACAGCAACAAAGGTGACCAGTGGCATCAGAGCCAATGCACATCCCAAATACCGCAAGCCAAAAAACACAAAGCAGTTTTGTCATGGCAACACTGATTTTGCAGACCTCTGCAAAACTCCCTTCCCTTCTTGAAGCACCAAAAGTAAAGTTGTCACTGCAAAGCATGTGTTTGCAGCTAAAAAACACAGACTTGTGGCTGCAAACACTCACTGTGTAGACGGAAATATCTGCAAGTTTTGCCAGTCTGGAACTGTGGCAGCAACTGCTACACCGGCGGCACACTCACTTAAAGAAGAGGTTGCTGTCCCCGTACTCCTCCTTTTTGATCCACCCGGCTAAGGCAGCCAACCCAATCGCTCGGTCAGGAAAATGGGCGGCCAGATGCCAGGCTCCATGACCCCCCATGGAATGACCTGAACACAGGCATCAAAAATCCATCAATCTAAAAATAGGCACCACTGCTGTAGTGCACATTCAACATGTCGCACATTGCCCCGGTTGTAGTGAAGGCTCAGCTCGGCTCAAGCTCTGTTGCATTTATGTCCGTGATCTGGACCGGACTTAAGTAAGACAAATGTTAAAATACAGCATCCTGCACCCAGCCCCAGCCCAGCATGCATGCATGCGCACACACACACACACACACACACACACACACACACACACACACACGCACATATACACACACACACACGCACACACACATGCACACACACACACACACACTGACAACACACACACTGACAAGCCATACATTTTCGCAATTTACACAGGCATGTGCTTAACTTGGCTTTTGAGCATAAGTGCTCTCGCTCTGTGCAACCAGCTCTCCTTTCATTAACGATCAGTCAACAAAAACAACATGAAGACGAACAGACTGTGTGCAGCCTTGCACTCAAGACATGGTTTGAGGGATGCTGGCCCAATTCATGAGCTCTGTTGCACAAGAAATGATGAATACCTTCAAACAGGACATGCTGGGCGTCAGCAGCATGCTCTATCCAGGGGTGGTCATGCGTCAGTCTCGACAACACCTCCAGCGCCGTCATGGCTGTCAGCGCCCCAGGGCCTTCCCAGTTGTGTGCGCCGTGTCTGAACAAAACATCAAACCAAGCACGCCTCTGAAGTCAGCATGCAGCCACCTGAATTGTGGGAGCCATTTCATATGCATGTACTTACACCCTTGTACGTAAAAACACACACACACACACACACACTCACTCACCCCACCACATCCCACCATACCACACCACACATGCATGTGCACTTGCAAGCACGCACGCATGCACACACACACACACAGTTACCAGCTAATGACAATTAGAACAAATACCATTTTTGCTATTGTTAAAAGTTCTCACACGCTTCAGGGTGAATTTCAAAGTACTAGCACATTTACTGTAATGAATCAACATCAAATCAACTGCATGAGACCAACAAACAAACAAAAAGAAGACATAAAAAGGCAACAACAAAAAAAGAAAGACAGCAAAACAAAACTGACTAAATCAGTAAATGTTCCCAGTACAGAAAACTCCTCAACTTACGACCACACAAAAAATTGGTAATATTTCAAGAGGCATGTCTTACCATTAGCTTTTTTCTGTGTGCATACTTCTGTGTGTGCATGCAGTTCTGTGTGTGTGTGTGTGTGTGTGTGTGGTGTGTGTGTATGTGTGCATGTCTGTCCACGCGTGTGTGTGTGTGTGTGCCTGCATGCCTGTGTGTGCGTGCATGTGTGGTGAGTGTGCATGTGTGTGTGTGTATGTCCGTGTGTGTGTGTGTGTGCCTGCATGCTTGTGTGTGTGTGTATGTGTGGTGAGTGTGTATGTGTGTGTGTCTGTGTGTGCTGTGTGTGTGTGGGCCTGCATGCCTGTGTGTGTGTGGTGTGTGTGTGTGTGTGTGTGTGTGTTGTGTGTGGTGTTGTGCATGCGTGTGTGTGTGTGTGTGGTGTGTGTGTGTGTGTGTGTGTGTGTGTGTGTGTGTGTGTGGTGAGTGTGTGTGTGTGTGTCTTCCATGTGTGTGTGTGTGTGTGTGTGGTGTGTGTGTGTGTGCGCCTGCATGCCTACGTGTGTGTGTATGTGTGCGCCTGCATGCCTATGTGTGTGTGTGTGTGTCTGCATGTGTGTGTGTGCATGTGCGTACGTGTGTGTGTGGTGAGTGTGCATGTGTGTGTGTCTATCCGTGTGTGTCTGTATGCCTGCATACCTGCATGCCTGTGTTTGTGTGTGTGTGTGTGTGTGTGTGTGTGTGTGTGTGTGTGTGTGTGTGTATGCAACAATGGTAACAGTAAACCAACACCAAGAAGTATTTATCAGCACTCAACAAAATCCACCATCCTCCGTACCTAGTTGGCGCGAGAAGCCACATGCCCTGGACCCCAAACTGGAACTTCTCCCCCACCATGCGCTTGTAACTGTCTGCCTGGTTCTGCGGTGGCACGGTGGTGCCATGAAGCGTCAGGAGCGTGGGACATTCACCACCTTCACACGATCCTATTGGCTCAATGGCTGCTGCGTGCTGCACCGAGCCGTCGTGGTCCACGAATGTGAACAAAAATGACTCCCTCTTCTTCCGACACCTCAGCGTTAATGGCAAACTGCCTTGACCTTCCGATGTTTTGACTACCAGACGGACGTCAATGTCTTCGCAGTATTCACTGACTCGAGGGTTTGGACAGGACAGTTTGACGACGACAGGCAGAGTCTGCCCTGGGGCTACGTGAAATCGGCTGTTCACAACCTCCGCTTGAAGACTCTCTCCAGAGGACTGGTCCAAAAGGGACACTTTTGTGACCTTCAGCCATTTGTCGGATTTGTGATTAGCCACTGGGACAGACAAGTACCGGCTGAAGAGGTAGCCATCGTACAGGTCTGGCTGAAAGCTGGGAGCGAGGACCTGGAAGCCTTCCTTTGGCGGCGCTTTGAAAGAGCACTGGAACGTGGCCTGCACTTTGGCACGGAGCTTGACCGTCACCTCATGGACGCCCCTGGTCAGGAGAACGGAAAACTGGAACATGTCCCTGTGGTACACATCCCCGGTGATTGGCACCGCATCGATGTGGACTGTGGACACGCCCAGGCACTGAACCAAGACGGTTAAGTCGTCCTGGTTGATTGCCACCTCTCCAACAGCCCACCCCTGCCATTCTGTTATACCCATGGACCCCAGCGAGCTCACCAGGTCATTCCAGTTGACGCTGGGAGCTACTCTCACCACTTGACCCTCTGCTGCCTGCTTGACCTTAGTCCACTTCACCTTCCCATGAGGCACCAGCTCCGATGGGTAAGATATCAAATCCGTGAAGCGGAAATGAGAGATGTTAGCAATGCCACCAAAGGCTTCAACAGGATCCCCATCAAACTCTGTTTTGCCAATGACAAATGGGCCAATGTAGTGCCAATCTTTGATGAAAGCTGGAAACTTTCCAGAAATCTTTGTGGCTTGTTTGTAGCAGGTGGTGGCTTGGCTGGCAAACTTTTTTCCTTTCCTGTCAAAGGCTGCACCGAGGCTGGTCCACAGGAAGCCATCTTTTGGGTGGCCTTGGAGATACTTGACGAGACACAGCAGAGTTGCATCATCCTGGGGAATAAAACAGAAACATTTCGATGTGATGGATAATAGTATACTTTGTCTTCTTACTGACCAGTACAAATGAGTTGTTTCTTCTCTTTCTCTTCCCTGGTTAGTCTGGGTTTGTTCAAAAGTGTTCAAGCAAAACATAAACTTGGAGGAAAAAAAATCCTTGGTCTTGAACAGAGCACAAGATTCTGCTGGAAAGCTTGAGCAAACAGGCAGGTTTTCAGGTGGCATCTGATCTGAGACAGAGTGTGGCCATTTCTTGGATTGGCAAGCAGTGTTTTTGAAACAAATGGCACCATGAATGAAGGAATGTTCCCGAAGACGAAAGAGTAAGTAAGTAAGCTGGTGTTTTCCAAAGAAATGCCAGATGGTCATGTACAGTTTCATTTTGAAACTTTGAGTCACTTTTTGTTTGAACATTGCAGGGTATGAGATTGTTGGTATACACTGTTTTTTTCGGTGGACTCAACATTCTGACTTAAATGTACTGGTTCCGGCCAAACTTCAAAGATGCCACAGACCATCTTGGGAGACATTCCAACATGTATGGCGCTATTTGTTTGGAACACAATGCCAGCTAATCCAGGGATGGAGAGGGGGGGGTTACTGGTTGATGCTCATTGATATTGACATCAGATTTGTGACTCTGAGTCTGACTAAACAAATGGCATCATAAATGAAGGAATGTTTCCCAAGAGATGAACAGTTATATTTTGCGAGTTTGAGTTGCCTTTTTGTTTGAGAATTGCACAATACGCGATGTTTGGTAGATGCAGAAGGAAAGCTTTATAATAATATGTATTATAAGAGTATGTTAATAAGACTATGTTAACTGTAAGACTAAGACTAACAGCAAGGAACATTTTATGATGAGCAAGTTTTAACAATCTTAGTCGCTGCAGATATCAAATAAACTGATAAGTATAAAATTAAAAACATTTTTTATTTTTTATTTTTAACGCATACTCTTCTTTCCCCATGATCATGATGATCCTAACAATGGATGAGTGGGTGTGCCGTCTGCTGCAGTGCATTGCTGCACTGGCTGGATGACGAGTAAAAAGATGTCAGTTTTTACATACACTTTGCTGCTTCAGACTCCGTGTGATCACACTCGGACGCTTCAGTTGCTTTTCTGAACACTCAAGGCCACTTTTTTTCAATCGCTCTTCTTCAGCACTCAGAAAGTCATCCACTTTTACCTGAAACATCACAAAATGAACAATTTAACCCTTGGGTGGATGGAGTCTGAAAAGGGGTCATTATTATTATTGATAACTAATTTTATACACACACACATTATATATATATATATATATATATATATATATATATATATATATATATATATATATATATGTGTGTGTGTGTGTGTGTGTGTGTATGTATGTATGTTTAGCTGTAAGTTTGTAACCTGCCACCTGCATTTTTGGCAGAATGACCAGGATATTTTATGTGCTGCTGTGGTAACATGGGGTGCAACAGATACCAAAAAAATCAGAGTCAGCACAGAATTGACATGACCATGGAGAAGAAAATTCTCCTGCCGCTCCTGCCAGGACTTGAACCAGTGACCTTTTGATCCAGCGCTCTGTACCACTGAGCTATCACCAGTCCCTAAAATAACAATATGTTCAGCATAATGTATATTCTTCAATTAGTTCAAAGGAACTAGTCTTTTCAAAATATATGCTTTGTTCAAAATCTGCTTTATGCAATCCAAATAAAACAACTTTAAATGCAGGATTTTGTTTTAAAATGTCCTATTTGTTTTACATATAAAAGTCAGAAACTGTTTTTCAGTGTCTGACTTGTGTCCTTGCTCAGGCTCAAGACACCACAAACCAGCTGTAATACTGGATGTTGTTGTCTCTCCCACAGTATTCAGCTCTAAGCAAAATCATCACTCATGGATAAAATTAAAAGTAACAAATCTGACACAAAAATCAATGACCATCAACCATGCAGTACCCACCCCCTCAGGCAGAGCTTTAATATATTTTATCAATGAACTATGGGCGGTGGGGGGGGGGGGGGGGGGGGATGATAGAAAATAACTTTATGCAAAAATGGCAGTTGGCATAAATTATATTATGCAACGAACGTATATATATATATATATATATTATATATATCATGTGTGTGTGTGTGTGTGTGTGTGTGTGTGTGTGTGTGTGTGTGTGTGTGTGTGTGTGCACAAATTAACACTGGACTGCACAGGGCGATCGAATTGTAATTCACAGCAATTTTACATCCAGAAGTAATGCTGTTTGTCTTGTGTGTTCTATAACGCTGTGAATATCAAGAACAATTTGCTTACCTATACTATGCTAGCTCAACTACCAGTAGCATGCTATAACTTAATAAGGACTATAACACGATGTCGTGGATATGAATTGTGGCACTGTCAAAACTTAAAATAATGCTCATGTCCATCTTGTGCAGTTCTGTATCAAACCCGGAACCATGTATGCACGTTTATCTTGCTGTCTGGTTGTGCATGAGGCTCACGTCTTTCTTCGCACAAACTGTGAGTATTAGTAGCATCAACACAGCAGCACCCCTAAGAGAATGAACTGCCGGCATGTTTGCAACGTCAAGAGGGGGCACACCGAAGCTCGTGAGAAATCGAAACCAAGTCCTTGAACCCATAAAATGATGACGTCATATATTTCTGTTTAAGTTCATGTTACAATAACCAAACCAATAACATACCCTCCCAAAATCAACGGTGTGGTCTTTTTTCTGGTATTTCTGTTCTTCCAACTATAATTAATCCCCTTCCCCTCCAAATTTTCTTCTCAATAATGCTCTCTAAATAATTTATGAGTTAAAACTGAATGTTCAAGTTCAGGTTCTGCATTTGACCAGCGTCCAGAGGCCAGAAGCCCAGGACAGCCACCTCGACTTTCACACAGCTCCTGAGCTCTGAAAATTGAGATGATAATGTGGGGCTAAATGTCCTCATATGTCGGGCTGACATAATTATTAGGGATAAAGATTCTGAGTGCTGATGTGGGGCTTCGTGTCCTCAGATGTCGGGGTGACATATGAGAGTGCTCTCCACCTGATTTTTATGACCGAAGTTACGAAATGCCGGCTCAAGGACTGATTGCGTTTCCCTATCATAAGAGTAGAGATACTCGAATGACGCTGACTGACCAATGAAAGCGTGTCTCAAAATCCAAGGCTGCTTCTGCGCTTGTTGTTATCACGCATTTTGTAAGTGTTGATAACTCCTGAATTCTGTGCCTTTGGACTCAGAAACAAAGTATTGACAAGGCCATTCGTCATGTCCGAACAATCAAGGAACGCCTGGATTGCAAAAGGTAAACTCGAAGTAGACACTGATAGTCTTGTTACCAAGATGTTGAGCACTGTGAGTGTGACTGTGGGTGGAGGAGGTAAAAAACATTTTTCCTTCTATTTTTCTAAGCATACTACTTTAAGAGCGAACAAAACAACAAGAATCAGATACTGAGATATTACTGAGCGTTTTAAGTCGACCCCGGCTTCAGTGTGTCGCTGATAGTGTTACTAGATATTACCACCACCGCTGCGCACCCCAAGTCCCAACCCGTCGCACCAATGCCAGATTCCTGCATGCAGTTGCAAGCAGCATGCTAAAGAAACAGAGAATAATAATATGGACAGATGTACTTGTTTAGTAAATGGAGCCGTGTTTGTTTGTTTGACACCATGTCAGTTTGTTTGCGTGTACACACGTGTGCTTAAAACAATGAAAGCCAAAACCTTGTTCAAAGCAAGTGTATTGAAGAGCCAGTCTCTCCCAAGACCCCCCCTCCCCCCACCTTACCTTTTAACAAAGCTTTGAAGAGTGTAACTTCTTATTCTTCACACTGAGGGCCCACGACCAAATTGCTGATCATTATGGCGCCTGGACATTTGGTGGGGGGTTCACCCTAGAGCTCCGTTTGTAAGTTCACTGTCAGTTCAAAACTAAAGTTTGCTCTGTGAACAGTTTGACAAAAAGTTCACTGCTTCTTTAGTTAATCAGTGTTTGACAATAATTGTAAACAATGTCATATTATTTTATTATGAAATATATGAAAAAGGTGTAATGAAAAATTGATGCATATAATAATAATGATAATAAATGTGTTTCTATAATGCGCGGAATCCCTCTATGACTATATATATATATATATATATATATATATATATATATATATGTATATGTGTGAGGTTCAAAGTACTATTGGGTGGTTCAGTGAAGTTGGTTTGCACGAGTGAATGCCCTTTGTAATCTTTTGCACAACTGAAAAGTCGCGAGAGGTCGCAGCATCACTTCCAGGCCAATTTCTGAGTAGGCATTGCTTCACACTGTGTATAACAATGGAAGCTGAACCTAGAATTGTGAAGCAGTACAAATGCCACCACTGTTGCAGTTGCAAAAATTACCGAGGAAAGGAGATGGAGGGTGGAAAAAGTGTCTGCATTGTTTTTTGGCTGACCAGAAGATCACAATTTTGTGGAAAAAATGCATTTTGGGATATCCTATATCACGTGCAACAAGTTATTGCTTGTTGCCAGACACATTCTGACTACAGGCCTTCAAAAATGCCTTTAAAGTTGGCAGTGTAAAATTTGCAAATTCACTGTCACCGCCTTCCATTGTGAAGAAAGTATGCACCAGAAGTAAAAGCAGCCAAGGGATGCCAGGCAAAAGTCAAGGGAGTTAACAACCCTGCCCAATACGTGAAACATTTTTTTTTTTTTTAATCGGGGACAGCATCGATTGGCATGCCTGTTACTGTGTTAGAGAAGTAAAGAGAAACTCAGAAAGGTTTTAAGAGAAGTTGTGAACTGTGAGAGAAAACTGCAGTGTCAGATGTGATCAGGAAAGTATTTCCAGACAAGGGACATCAGAGGCTGAAACTTGGTGAAAGAGAACCACCGATAACCAAAGCCCAAAGCCGTTAAGTTTCAGTCTTGCACAGGAAAAAAAAAATTCATCTGAAGTGGAATGGAGAGTGCAAGAAGGATGGTATACACTATACAGAGAAACACAATGAGTAGTATGGCAGCGAGGTACCATCATGCACAGAATACTGAGAGCAAAACATGATGTGTGTGCCATGTCAGTGTCACTGTCAGTCCACACCACTGTCAGTGTTTGTGTGTGTGTGTGTGTGTTCTGATGACAAAATGTCTAACACTAACAGTTGTATTACTGCAATTTCGTGGCTTGCTTCCTCTGAATTTGAGGGGAGGGGAAAAGTCATGCTGGCTACATTGTCCGTCCAGATAAGACAACTTTGTACCTTTTCAGTGCTTTAATTTGATATATATATATTTGTGTGCAAGAGGTACAGGCTTTAAATTTATTATGTACAGGACTGAGTTATTAATTTTGACATCTGATCTTCTGAGTGTTTTGTGTGTGGCTGGATACAAATGCTGATGTTGAATGTATCACCCATTATGTGAATGGATTAGTGATACTGATAGTCGGTCAGCAATAGAGGATTTTGCAAGTGTCAAGTAAAGTATATCAAATTTTCAGCATGATTAAGGAAGACACATTGGTTATATTGTATGATGTATTTTAATCTTGAATTAACCAATAACTTGCATACATACATATTTGTATGATTTACAGCTGATGAAAAATATAGAAAGTTTGCTTTGCCATAACAATTAACATACTCTTTATTAACTTTTACACATGTTCTTTTATTACATGTATGCATGCTGAAAATCCAACAATACAAATGCAAGACTCATGGCTTTCACACCTCTTGCTTTGGACCCCACATTTGGAATTCACTCCCACAAGACCTTAAACACTGTTCAGCCCTGTCATCTTTTAAAGCCAAACTGAAAACCTTCCTCTGCTCTCCATATTTTCACTGCAACTAATATCAGTACCCAGTTTCTCCTACAGTCGTGTGTGCGACTGTGAGTGTGTGTGTGTGTGTGTGTGTGTGTGTGTGTGTGTGTGTGTGTGTGTGTGTGTGTGTGTGTGTGTGTGTGTGTGTGTGTGTGTGAGTGAGTGTGTCTGCACATGCATGTATGATGTATGATACAGATCAGTGTCATGTACATTTGAATTCATTGCAGTGTGTGTGTGTGTGTGTCCATATAATACTTTATGTAAATTGTTTTGGTAGGAGGACTAGGTCTGTGCACTACATGTGTGTAGAATATATTTAGGTTAATATGTATCATGTGATTGTGAGTGCTCAGGGCGTTGATGAGTATATTTAGGTTAATATGTATCATGTGAGCCCTCAGGGCGTTGATGAGCACATGATAAAAGTACATTATTATTACATCACTGCCTGATCATGTGGATCTGAAATAAGGTACACAAGTTTGGTGTTGGAGGAAACATCATTTTATTCTCTGCTTAATTAGAATGGTAAAATAGCATTGGCTTAAATGCCTGTTTACTTAATAAAGTGTGAAACAAGTATACGGCTAAATGTTAACGGCCCAGGCTAGCGCCTCTGGTCAGCAGCTGAAGGCGATAACAGTCAAGCTGGGTTGGCTCTGTATATAATAATTATAATAATAATGACTACTTAGAGTGCCTAACCTGTACAGGCCCAAAGCACTTACACAGTTTTTAAATGTAGTCAAAATTTAACACACACACACAGCACACACACACAACAAACACACACACACACACACACACACACACACACACACACACACACACACACACACACACACACACACACACACACACACACACACACACACACACACACACACACACACACACACACACACACACACACACACACACAGTCACACATCAGGGCAATGGGACTGAACCATTTCAAAGGAATGAGTGAACAACTGCTGGTGAGGTTGGCAAAACAGAACAGCTCCAGAAAAACGTACTCACCTACATGATGATGCACAAAGAAAATAAAAGACACGAGCGCTTTGACAGTTGGTCTTCTAGTGTCAGAAAAGGGACAGAAAACAATAAAAGAAGGAGAAGATAGACAAAAAGTTACAAAAAGTTACGTTTAGATTCTGAAAATTGTTTTTGCTTCAACTTCTTGTCTATCTTCTTCTTTTCTTCCTTCTTCTTTTATTGTTTTCTATCCCTCTTCTGACACCAGAAGAAGACCAAAGGTCGAAAGCAGTCGTGTTTTTCATTTTCTTTGTGTGTTGTCATGTAGGTGAGCACATTTCTCTGGAGGTGTTCTGTTTTGAACCATGTCAAAGGCAACGCTGGGGCAGCTTCAGAGGGATGCAGTAAGGTGCATATGTGAGCCTTCCCAAGCATGTCAGTCTATCAAATTGCGTGTTTCAGATGACCCTCATCTGGTGTCGTCCAAACACAAAGATGTGTTTGAGGATATTCTGGAAGACCGACGGCATTCGAGTGACCTGAGGTACAGCACTCGGGCCCGAGACGTGCCCAAGTTCCGGCTGAACAAGCAGCGAACCCCTCAGCAAATCAAAAACCATGTGTTGAAAAGCGACAGAGTGCAGTACGCTGTGGAACAGGTGAGTGTCTGAATCTGCTTTGATTCTGTGATACTTGGTATGTCTGTCAGTGTCATGTTCTTGGTCGATCTGTCAGTATCATATTCTTGGTAGATCTGTCAGTATCATATTCATGTATCACATGTAACACTGAATTTGCTCTTAACTGTTTAAGTTTTAAACTTTACAGCTGGTTTTGATGTCACACAGGGGAGTTAATTAGCACTTGAAAGACCACATAAATATGACAACAAAGGCCTGAGTCACCTGTTTATACATGGTACATAAACTCCACCAGAGGTACATCCTCAAAATAAATACTAAGTACATAAACTGAAGAAGTTTAACAATAAATGACAGATAAATTTTCGCCATTTGAACTCACTGGTGGAATTTTGTAGCAGTGCTATTGCAGATGTTTTGTCCTTCTAGTTGACCAGGTGAGGTGACCTGGATGTTCTGTATCAGGTCCATAAGGTATTACAGATTTTTAGAAAAGACCGACATTTTTGAATCCAGCCACCTTGGTAAAATAACACTTTTCAAACTTGGTAAGTTAGTAACAAACAAATCTCCCTGATTCAAGTCATTTCAGTCACTGACATGGTGGAACTTGGCAGCACTGCTGTTGCAGATGCAGCAGGTCCAGAAATAGTTCAAAAGGGGAAGCATACCTACATGTACATGTATACATCTCACTTTTCAGGTCTGTGCGGAGACGCAACTGCCAAGGTCGGAGGTGCTGAGCCAGGCGGGCCTGGTGCTGGACGAGATGGCCCACAACTTGCGAGGGGGTGCCGTCCGGGGCTTTGCCTTCTTCCTCATGAAGGTGCTCAAGCAGCTCTATCAGCGCATCTACGTCAACGTAGAAGGTGTCGAAAAGGTCAGCTTTATCACAGCATCACCGATGATTAAAAAAGTGTGTGTGTGTGGGGGGCATCAGCAGCACGATGATAAAACATCAGCATCAGCATCATCAGCACTGCTACATCAGCATCAGCAGTGATAAAACTTAAATGGTGTCTACTTAATCACCATGATTTGACTTGATGTACAGAATTCTGCATTTCAAATTTGTGTTGGAAATTATTCTTATTGCATAGCATGCCATCATTTGTGTTGGTGTCTTGTTTTCCCCTCTGTTGCCTCGTCTGTGACTGTGTCTTGGCAACAGACTTGGAATGGATTTGCATAGACTAGTGGTATTGCTTGGCATTGAAGCTAAGAGTAAGATTAGACTTGGAATGGATTTTTGAGAGTAAGATTAGACTTGGAGTGGATTTTTGCATAGACTTGCATTGCTTGGCATTAAACTTTAAAGCTAAAAGTAAGATTAGACTTCAGATGGATGTGCATAAACTAGCAGTATTGCTTGGCATTGAAGCTAAGAGTAAGATTAGACTTCAGATGGCTGTGCATAAACTAGCAGTATTGCTTGGCATTGAAGCTAAGAGCTCTCCTGATCCAGTGAGACTTACTGCAAACTGAGATTTGAACATGTTCACACATCTGCAAGTTGCATGCGTCAAGACGGAAAGTTTTGAATAAGGCAGGACTGTATACTGCCGCAGCTGCAGGCACCTGAGAAAAAATGACTTAAGACAGAGGTAAATTAAACCTACACTCAGTCAGAAGGTTGCATCGGATCATGGACCAGTTTTGGGCAGAAGTTTGAACAGCAGTTTAAATTAAAAAACAATTCATACAGTCATTCCAGAGGTTGCATCAGATAATGGACCAGTTTTGGAGGAAGTTTGAACAGCAGTCAAATTGAAAAATATTCATGCAATCAGTCAGAGGGTTGCATCAGGTAATGGATCAGTTTGGGCAGAAGTTTGAACAGCAGTCAAATTAAAACATTCATGCAATCAGTCAGAGGGTTGCATCAGATAATGGACCAGTTTGGGCAGAAGTTTGAACAGCAGTCAAATTAAAACATTCATGCAATCAGTCAGAGGGTTGCATCAGATAATGGATCAGTTTGGGCAGAAGTTTGAATGGCGCCTACATTGTCTGGTTGATTGCTTGCAGTTGAGGTCGTTGATCCAGGATTACCCTGTCCTGGTGATGCCCACTCACCGTAGTTACATGGACTTCCTGCTCATGTCCTACGTCTTCTACCACTTTGACCTGCCTCTGCCTGTCATCGCAGCTGCCATGGGTAGGCTTACCTGGGAGTGGTTAGAATGTGCTTGTGTGTGTGTATGTCTGTGTGCATGTCTGTGAGTGTGTGTGTCTGTATGTCTGTGTGCATGTCTGTGAGTGTGTGTGTGAGCATGTGTGAGCGTATGTATGTGAGAGCATTGTGTGTGTGTGTGTGTGTGAGTGAGAGAGAGGGGGGGGGGGGGGGGGGCATATTTATGGTGAGGGGGATGAGCATGTGTGTGTGTGTGAAATCAATGACACGAAGGTTAAAATTTAAGTACACAATTCGTCAGTAAAAAGGAAAGCTATGTTACTTTGGAATGATCTTTTTAGACTTGGCAGATGTTTTCTGCACCTAGAAATAAGACATACCTTTCGTACATTATTTTTATCTGTGCAGATTTCATGGGCATGCAGTTCTTTGGCTGGCTGCTGCGGAACTGTGGCGCATTTTACATCCGTCGCAGCTTTGGGGACGACTCGCTGTACTGGGCAGTGTTCACAGAGTACGTTCAGACTCAGATCTGCAATGGGGACTACCCCATCGAGTTCTATGTGGAGGGGACCCGGTCGCGGACCAGCAAGTCCTACACACCAAAGTTTGGTAAGCAGAGCGTGAAAATACTGCTGGTGGTTTGGGTAGCTGTATAACTCTGATCACTGTGCTGTCCTGGCTCATCGTTCTTTGCATTTGGTAAAGGTAGATTATGGCTCATTTGCATTTGGTAAAGGTAGACTATGGCTCATTTGTATTTGGTAAAGGTAGATTATGGCTCATTTGCATTTGGTAAAGGTAGATTCTGGCTCATTTGCATTTGGTAAAGGTAGATTCTGGCTCATTTGCATTGGGTAAAGGTAGATTATGGCTCATTTGCCTTTGGTAAAGGTAGATGATGGCTCATTTGCATTTGGTAAAGGTAGATTATGGCTTTTTATTCTTTACATTTGGTGAATGTAGATTATGGCTCCTCCTTTGCATTTGGTAAAGGTAAATTATGGCTCCTCCTTTGCATTTGGTAAAGGTAAATTATGGCTCCTCCTTCTTTGCATTTTGTAACGGTAAACTGTGGCTCCTCATTCCTTGAATTTGGTAAAGGTAAATTGTGGCTTCTCATTCTTTGCATTTGATAACTGTAAATCATGGTCCATCATTCTTTGCATTTGGTAAAGGAAAATTAGGACTCGTCATTAGATTATGGCTTTTCATTCTTTGCATTTGGTAACGGTAAATTATGGCTCATCATTCTTTGCATTTGGTAACGGTAAATTATGGCTCATCATTCTTTGCATTTGGTAACGGTAAATTATGGCTCATCATTCTTTGCATTTGGTAACGGTAAATTATGGCTCATCATTCTTTGCATTTGGTAACGGTAAATTATGGCTCATCATTCTTTGCATTTGGTGACGGTAAATTATGGCTCATCATTCTTTGCATTTGGTGATGGTAAATTATGGCTCATCATTCTTTGCATTTGGTGACGGTAAATTATGGCTCATCATTCTTTGCATTTGGTAACGGTAAATTATGGCTCATCATTCTTTGCATTTGGTAACAGTAAATTATGGCTCATCATTCTTTGCATTTGCAGGCATGCTGTCAGCAGCTCTGGAACCGTACTTCAAGTCCCAGATCGCAGACATCATGGTGATACCAGTCAGCATCAGCTACGACCGCATTCTGGAGGAATCGCTCTATGCCTACGAGTTGCTGGGAGTTCCCAAACCAAAGGAGTCCACTACAGTACGTCCTCAGTCATCCCTTTGTCTCTGCACATAAATTTGCTTTCAGTGGAGCCCCATTACGTTATAACAAAACAGCTGGGGCTCTCCCAAAGGCTTCTTCTTAAACAGAACTCAGCACAGGAACACCCCTGGTGAAAGACTACCCCTCTTTGGAAACCACTTCTTTTTCAAAGCTTTACCCTTTAGTTCTATAAATAAACCCCTACCAGGGACCCCGCCCCTTGGTTTGTACATTGGTCTTTAAAAAGGGGTTCCGCTGCGTTAAGCTTGAAGGAGCTGAAAATAAGGAAATCATTCAGCATGGACATTTGGATCACTTGCTGTCCTGGTGAATTTTGGCTGAAAGAAGAACTTTACAGGTCCGTATCAGAGGGTTTCACCATCCTTTGCTCTGTGGGGCCCTTTGCTGCATCAGCAAACAGTCGCAGTTCCACTTCCGTCCCTTCTCTTGAGTCCTTCCAGAGTCCTCACAACCTCCAGCCAGTCCCCACCTCTCCATGAATACCAAGATCATGGATATAGTTTTAGCTTTGGATTAGTTTTTTTAGTTTTTTAGTTTGTCCCTAATATGTCAGCCCAACATCCGAGGACATGAAGCCCTACATCAACAACAACAATGGATTAGTTTGTCTTGTTTATTGTTTAATTACACCCAGGACACCGACAATGACCATCTTTTAACCCTTTCACTGCCTTGCTTATTGCACATTCACTCTGAAAAAGACCAATAAAAGTGCCAAACTTGAAATCATTAAGGACTTTCTTCCCCATCATATGAGCACATGAAAAGATTTTTGTCAAAACGCACAGTACTAAAAGTCCATTTGTTACAGGACCGTCAAATACACTGTTTGCAGGCCTGTATGTGTGCACTTTTCAGCCCGGGAATTTTACAGGCTGGGGCAGTGAAGGGGTTAAACACACATTGCTGCAGGACTGACAAAATGTGCAGCTGTCCTATTTTCTGTCCAAAGAACCGCCGTTTGGAGAACGTCCCAGCATAGAAACTCTCTTGATGCCCGGCTGTACATGCATGTTAGTTTGTCTATCTGTACATGTGTCTTTCTCTCTCAGAGTCTGCACTGTTGCATACCGATGGACTTTGTCTCAACCTGTCGTCTGCCTGCAGGGTTTGCTGAAAGCCCGCAAGATTCTGGATGAGGATTTTGGCAACATACACATAGTTTTCGGAGACCCAATGTCCATTCGTGAGTTCTCCGACGCCAAAGTGGACAGGAGTAAGCACAGTCTGGCGCCACGGTGAGTGTCTGGAAAAGGTGACGGATTTTGGCAATGTCTTTATAGTCTTTTGAGGCCCAGTATCTGTGTAGTCCTTGATGAGTGCAGTGGTACATGATGAGCCTGATATTATCTTTTCTGTGTGTTTAAATCTCTTTGTGAGTCTGATGCAAGAAGACTGGCATCTTTAAAGCCTTTTCTGTCAGTTTTTTTGTTACATTGTAAATCTGATATAAGAAGAGCAGTGTCTAGCATTTTCAGTGTGTTTGAGGTACTTTACGAATCTGGCGAAAGAAGAGGGGTATATATATATATATATATATATATATATATATATATCACATGTAGTCCTTGCATTGTGTGTTAGTATATCCAGAGCCTCGTGCAGCCTTTTCTGTATGTTTGAAACACATTGTGAGTCATGACGCAAGAGCAGTATATGTAGTCCTTTCTGTGTGCATTAGTATATCATTAGCCTCAAGCAACTGTCTCTGTGTGTTTTAGGTACATTGTGAGTCATGACGCAAGAAGAACAGTATATATAGTCCTTTCTGTGTACATTAGTATATCATTAGCCTCATGCAGCCTTGTCTTTGTGTTGTAAGTACATTGTGAATCATGACACAAGAAGAGCAGTGTATGTAGTCCTGTCTTTGTGTTGTAAGTACATTGTGAATCATGACACAAGAAGAGCAGTGTATGTAGTCCTGTCTTTGTGCTGTAAGTACATTGTGAATCATGACACAAGAAGAGCAGTGTATGTAGTCCTGTCTTTGTGCCTGAGTGTATCATCAGCCTCATGCAGCCTTGACTGTGTGTTTTAGGTACATTGTGAGTCAAGACACAAAAAGAGCAGTATATATGTAGTTCTTTCTGTGTGCATGAGTATATCATTAGTCTCATGCTGTGTGTTTTAGGTACATTGTGTGTCATGACACAAAAAGAGCAGTATATGTAGTTGTTTCTGTGTGCATATCCTTTGTGTCATGCTGTGTGTTTTAGGTACATTGTGTGTCATGACACAAAAAGAGCAGTATATGTAGTAGTTTTTGTGTGCATATCCTTCGTGTCATGCTGTGTGTTTTAGGTACATTGTGTGTCATGACACAAAAAGAGCAGTATATGTAGTTGTTTCTGTGTGCATATCCTTCGTGTCATGCTGTGTGTTTTAGGTACATTGTGAGTCTGACGCAGCAGGAGCAGTACATGTAGTTCTTTCTGTGTGCATATCATTAGTCTCATGATGTATATTTTAGGTACATTGTGAGTCTGACACAAGAGGAGCAGTCGCTGATCCACACGCTGGGTTACCACATGGTCTTGGTGCACCAGCACAACATGGTTATCTCCCCCTGGACCATGGTGGCCGCCATCTTGATGCAGAGCCACCAAGACGTGACGGTGCGGTCACTCATGCATGAAGTCGATTGGGTCAAACACCTGGCCTCCAACCTGGGAGCCTACATTGACTGGCCAGGTGAGTTCTGGATTCTGTATACATGCTCCACTTTCTAGGCAAGTTCCAGATTCTGTATGTATGTTCCGCTGTCTCATTCTGGATGTTTCTAAGCAAGTTCTGGATTCTGTATGTTTGTTCCATAGTCTCATTCTGGCTGTTTCTAGGCAAGTTCTGGATTCTGGATGTATGTTCCATTGTCTCAGTCTGGCTGTTTTCAGGCATGTTCCAGATTCTGTATGTATGTTCCAATGTCTCATTCTGGATGTTTCTGGGCAAGTTGTGGATTCTGTATACATGTATTCTCCACTGTTTCATTCTGAATGTTATTAGGCAAGTTCTGGATTCTGTATGCTCCACCGCAACTTCTGGATCCTGTATCAGTGTATGTATGCTCATCTGTCAGTCTGGTTATTTCTAGGCAAGTTCTGAATTCTGTATGCTCCACTGTTACATTCTGCATGTTTCTAGGCAAGTTCTGGTTTCTTTATGCTCCATTGTCTCATTTTGGGTGTCATTATGTAAGTTCTGGATTCTGTGTGTATATTCCATTGTCTCATTTTGCATGTTTCTAGGTTAGTTCCGGATTCTGTTTGTATGCTCCGTTGTCTCATTCTGCACGTTTTTAGGCAAGTTCTGGATTCTGTATGCTCATTCTGGATGTTTCTAGACAACTTCTTGATTCTGTATGTATACTCCGTTGTCACAGTCCAGCTGTTTCTCATGGTGAATTCAGGTCAGCTGTGGCTGATCCATGCCGCCCAGCCTACTGATTAATTTCTGATGACTAGTACCTAGAAGGCTCGTGCCTCTAAACTAAACTCAACTAAACTCCCACTTGCCTAAAGCCTAGGGAGCATCTCCTGGTGTGCATCGTTAAGCTGACAGCAGGCTTTCAAAGTGGTGACTGTTGCAGTGAACGAGTCGGCGGAGGCCATCATTCGCCACAGCCTGGCCCTCCACCCCAACATCGTGGGCGTCAGCAACGACGACGTCGTCACCCTCCTCCAGATCACCCCTCCTGCCTCCCACGGCCGCATGGCCCCGCAGCAGCAGGTGCAGGAGTTTGCGGTGATGCAGAACGCTGCGCAGCACATCATGCTGTCGCTGTACCGGAACCAGGCCATCCACGTGTTCCTGCGGCCGGCGATGGTGTCGCTGGCCATCAACTCTTGCAAGGAAGAGGAGCTGTCATTGGGTGACTACTCTCTTCCGCATGCACTGTTCTCTTCAAGCTACAGCGCACATTCATGTACTAGGAAGGGCGAGTGACTGAGGGAAGTGAGGGGTTGCGAGAGTGTGTGTGTGTGGGTACGCATGTACGCATTTGTGGATGCAGGGGAGAGTGAGGGATATGCTTATATAGTGATATATATAATAATAATACGTCATGCATTATTAAATTAGGTTGTGTATTGTTGTAATGTTTCATGTATAGTGCTTTGAGCCTCATACACATATAGTCATAGAGGGATTCAGCACATTAGAAATGCAGTTATTATTATCTTCCACGCACATTTCGCCTCAGACTCCTGCTGCACTATTTCGTACACATTCCTATCCATGTTTTCCATACAGTACTGTGCACATTTCCTCTCCATCTTTTCTCATACAGATTTCACCTCAAGCTGACTGCTTTGCACCAGAAATCAAATATTAATGCTTTTTTGTTTCTTTTTTCCTCCTATTTCCAGATGCACTGTATCAGAAGTATGTGTTCCTTGAAAACATTTTCTGCAGGGACTTTGTCTTCATTCCTGGAAACACGCGCAAGGTTAGCCCTCTACATGTTTGTTTCTCACTTAATCCATCACCTAATCTGTGTGTGTGTGTGTGTGTGTGTGTGTGTGTGTGTTGTGTGTGTGTGTGTGTGTGTGTGTGTGTGTGTGTGTACATGCTTGTTACACACATGAATGCACACACAGACACACAGTAACATGCATGCATGTGTGTAGGATAAATCGTTTCATTTGTAATGCTGAATGCTGTCATCAGCACAGCAGAACTCCTAGAGAAAGACTGTTCATAAGCATCAACACCAAGCAGTCTTAACAGTGAAGTGGTCTTTGGTGAAGGGTTCCTTGGTGGTCCTGGAACTGGAAGTGAGCTGGCTCCATTATTATTTGAGTGCTATCTCTGGCAGTTTGTGCATAACTGGCTTTAAGCAAGAGGTGAGGGCTGGGTATTTCAAGTGAGAGAAATGTGTCATTGTCATATCACTGTATTATGGCTTTGGTCTAGTCGAGAAAGTAAGTGCTGGTACCAAAACATTAACTGCAAAGTGTCTGATGAGACAGGAGTATGTGAATTTAGTGGCATCTTTATACATTATATATATGAATTTGGTCATGATAGTTATTCCGGAAGTCACTGCCAGATTCTTGAAGTTGCTGGAACGTATTAGTTACTACTGTGGTATCATCCTTACCTGCCTAAATTAGTCTTGGTTTTTGCTCTCTTTTTTTCTTTTCTTTTCTTTTTTTCTTTCTTTTACATTTATTTTTATTTTTTTAACCTTTTGTGTGTTATGACTTTCCTCAGAATGCTGGCAGTCATCTTTGTTTCAGAATTTTGTTAAAAAAAATAATCCAGGAAGTAAATGCTGGGTATTTGAGGTGCCTAGAATGTATTACTGTCAGTCTGTCAAATCACCTTTACATGACATTGCTGTTAAAATTGGAAGCGATTGAGAGGCATCTGAAGTGACTGGAAGGTATGATTGTGATAGTGAATCATCTTGAATCCCCAGGACATTGAAATGACGCTGGCCACCTTGACTCTGATTGTGATAGTGATCACCTTGAATCCCCAGGACTTTGAAATGATGCTGGCTACCTTGACTCTGATTGTGATAATGATCACCTTGAATCCCCAGGACTTTGAAATGACGCTGGCCACCTTGACTCTGATTGTGATAGTGATCACCTTGAATCCCCAGGACTTTGAAATGACGCTGGCCACCTTGACTCTGATTGTGATAATGATCACCTTGAATCCCCAGGACTTTGAAATGACGCTGGCCACCTTGACTCACATTGGGGCAGTGGTGGTGGAGGCAGGTGCCGTCACGGTGAAGAAGTCCACCAACAAGACCACTGCCTTCCTCAGCCAGATGTTTGAGCCTTTCCTTCTGGGATACTGGGTATGGCGCACTTCATGATTCCTTGGAGTTTGTGATGTGTAGGTTGTAGTGCTGTGTAGGTTGGTGTGTGTTTTTTAAGTTTGTTTAGAAAAGTGTTTTCATAATGTTGCTTTCCTTGCTCAGATGTTGTGAACGGCGGTAATAATGAATCACAGATATAAATTAGGCATAGGAAGTAAATCTCAGCAACACACATGCACACATGCACATAGGCACGCGCACACACATTCACACACACACACACACACTCACTCACACATGCACTCACTCCCACCCAGCAAACATCCTCTGTCTGTCTGTCTCTGCCTCTCTCTCCTCTCTGCCTCTCTCTCTCTCTCTCTCTCTCTCTCTCTCTCTCTCTCTCTCTCTCTCTCTCTCTCTCTCTCTCTCATTGAGACAGCTAACTGAAGGGTCAGTTTGATGTGATGAAGTATTGCTTGACTAGGGAGAGAAGTGGCAGATCTTGTCAGGGTTACGGTGTGTATGTATATGAGATGTAGGCTGTATGTATATGAGACTGAGCGAAAAGCTGTGGGGCTGAGGGAGAAGCTGTAGGGTTGCCACCAACACCTGGAGAAGACAGCGCACTTTGTCTGTGTGAGCAGGATTTAGACAGCAGGACCAAAGAGACTCAGTCACAGAGGAAGAAGCAGAAACGTTGACTTCATTGAGGGGCCAAGTTGATAGGTCCCCCAGTTGGAGTTTGCGTTGAACTGACCTACTACCGTGTATGCCGTGGTCTCCGTCATTCAAATTGTGTCCCATCCGTTTTTGGTTGGCAGCTGATGTGTCAGTTCCTGCTGTCGAGCCGCATGCAGGTGGCCGCGAAGCCGCTGGCCCGTACCCAGAAGTCTCTGACCCGGGAGATGCAGGTCCTCAGCACTCGTCTGCTTCAGGAGGAGACCATCCGTCATTTTGAGGTGCTCTCCCTTGACATGGCCAACAACTGCCTGCACGCTCTCTACCACATGGGAGGTGTCAGCAAAGAGAAAAGGTGGGTCACAGTTAGTGGAAAGTGGGGGGGGGGTCAGCAAGAGAAAAGGTGGGAAGGAAGCGGGGGGGGGGGTCAGCAAAGAGAAAAGGTGGGTCACAGTGGAAAGTGGGGGGGGGGGGGGGGGGGGGTCAGCAAAGAGAAAAGGTGGGTCACAGTGGAAAGTGGGGGGGGGGGGTCAGCAAAGAGAAAAGGTGGGTCACAGTGGAAAGTGGGGGGGGGGGGGGGTCAGCAAAGAGAAAAGGTGGGTCACAGTTAGTGGAAAGTGGGGGGGGGGGGGGGGGGGTCAGCAAAGAGAAGGTGGGTCACAGTGAAAGTGGGGGGGGGGGGGGGGGGTCAGCAAGAGAAAGGTGGGTCACAGTTAGGAAATGGGGGGGCAGCAAGAGAAAAGGTGGGTCCGTTAGCAGAAAGGTGGGGGGTCGGCAGAGAAAAGGTGGGTCTCTGTTAGCAGAAATGGGGGGGGGGGGGGGGTCAGCGAAGGCCTGAGAGCAGAAATGGGGGGGGGGGGGGTCACGAAGAAAAGGTGTCTCAGAGAAATGGGGGGGGGGGGGTCAGCGAGAGAAAAGGTGGGTCTCTGTTAGCAGAAATGGGGGGGGGGGTCAGCAAGAGAAAAGGTGGGTCTCTGTTAGCAGAAATGGGGGGGGGGGGGTCAGCAAGAGAAAAGGTGGGTCTCTGTTAGCAGAAATGGGGGGGGGGGGGGGGGTGGTCAGCGAAGAGAAAAGGTGGGTCCGTTAGCAGAAAGAGGGTGGGGGTGGGTGTCAGCAAGAGAAAGGTGAGTCACATTAGAAGACGTTTTGGGGTGGGGGGTGGGTGGGGGGGTCACAAAGAGAAAAGGTGTCATGATTACCAGAACAGTTGTGGGTTGGGGGGGGGGACACAAAGAGAAAAGGTGGGTCACATTCACAAAAACAGTTCAGAGTGTGGTGGGGGGGGGTGTCGCAAAGAGAAAAGGTGGGTCACAGCAGAAACAGGTGGGTGGGTGGGAGGGGATCCCAAAGAGAAAAGGTGGGTCACAGCAGAAAAACAGGTCAGTTGGGGCTGTTGGGGGGGGGGGGGGGGTAAGCAAAGAGAAAAGATTGGTCACAGTTAGCAGAAACGTTTTTTGGTGGTGGTGATGGTGGTGGTTGATGTCATTTTATTCTGCTGCTGGAGCTTGAGACGTTCATGCAGCAGGGCTTGTAATGCATAGCTGTTGTACAAGTGTGTGTTTTTTTTTTTTTGGGGGGTGGGGTATAGTTTGGAGTTGATCTGGGCTTGTAGATGTGCCTAATTATTATCTCTTGGTGTTTGCAGAGACGGAGTGACCTACATGTACCCTAACGTTGCCCAGCTGTCAGCCATCACGGAACAGCTTGGTAAGAAAGCAAGTTTGTGCCTGTGATGAATCGGGTCATTGCCAACAGCCACAGCTCAGTTTAACCCTTTCAGTCCCCGTGGTGCCATCAGCCTGACCCAGCTTGGCTTTGACATCCCCGCTGTGTTCAGCTTAACCCTTTCAATCCCATTGGTGCCATCTTGGCTCTCACATTTCCCCGCTGTGTTCAGATTAACCCTTTCAGTCCCAGTGGTGCCATCTTGGCTCTCACATCCCCGCTGTGTTCAGCTTAACCCTTTCAATCCCAGTGGTGCCATCTTGGCTCTCACATTTCCCCGCTGTGTTGAGCTTAACCCTTTCAGTCCCAGTGGTGCCATCATCCTGACAGCTTGGGTTTACATCCCCGCTGTGTTCAGTGGTCACACAAACTTCACCAACAAGTGCAGCTTTGTGTAGCACAACCATTGGAGCTTAACATACCCAGAGGTTTTGGTTTTGTGTGTGTGGGTTGTTGTTTTTTTGGGGGGGGGGGTGTTGACTAAAGTTGGAGTATTACTGTCAGGGGTTGTTTTTTCCTAAAGATGAACTGGTCTGTATGTCTATGCACCTGGGGCCTAATGAGTTACAATACGATAATACTTTATTAATCCTTGAAAAGGAAATTCACTTGTCTGCCTTTGACAAATAATAACCAGTACATAAAAACGTAAGTAAATGCTGGACAGTTTCATCCACTTAATTAGAATAAAAACTTAATAAAATCAAGTAAATAAACAGTAAGAAGAAAATACAGTTGCAGTCACAATGGTGCTCGTATCGTTCACACAAATACTAGTTATCACACCCATAACTTAATCTTAAGAAACACACACACACACACACACTCATACACACACACACACATGCGCACACATGCACACCCTCAATCGCGTCTTATCGAAAACACATACATCCAAGCTAAAAGGCACTCAGAATCACTATATATCCACACTAGTGCCTTGCATACATCATCACATAATTTATCTGTAAAAGGATTTCAAAACATTGAGTTAACTATTTGAAGACTGAAGGTATCCACTGATCTTAAAGATTCTCAGCAAAGGCAGGGTTTTGCATCTCAGGTGTTGCTATTTTATGTATGGTTGGTGTGTGGGTGTGTTTGCTTTTGTGATTATTTTTTGGGGGGGGGATACAGGAAGTCTAAAAACGTTATGGTCTATTAGGAGGAATGGTAAAATTTGTATTGTATGCTTTTGATTTAATGCCTACCCGGCCACCACAATCAGCAGCAGACCAATTGTATTCTACCCGCAGCGACTTACCTGTCTGATTCCACAGGTAACTACGCAGAAATGCCACCACTGCCCACGGTCAGCATCAACCTCAACACCAAGACCGTCACCGTCAATGCCAAGCTTTGAATTCCAGTCAGCATCAATGCCAAACTGTGAACTCCAGTCTATAACGTCAAGGGTAACATAGCGGCATGTAGCAAGGACTTGTTCTGCGCAGTGTCGTTGAGATTGCAGCTAGCATAGTGACGTGAATGTGCCATCTCCAACTCCAGGAACTGTCCAGATCTTGGGAACATTTGCTGGAGAATGTGTTTGCTCCATTCGGCTGCTCAGGTTTTGAGGTGTGTGAGAATGTTTGTGAAGACAGTGCGTCGTTACAGTTTCTGTGCACTGAAATATGAGGAAAAAATCTGAAACAGGCATGACTGCTAGCATTCTAAAACAAAATCCAAACCCATAAACAGTTCAAAAGAACGCTATTTATTAGGAAAAAACGCAATGCAAATTTTTGGGGTAATCCCCTTTGTCAAGCTACACAACAACACTTAAACAACAGTTAAACAGTGAAAATGATATGAACAGCTAAATCACTTATCTGTTTTTGTTGAGCTATGTTGTTTAGAATGACCATGTGGAACATAGCTCAACCAATAACAGATACGTGATTTAGCTTTGCATCTCATCTTTCATCGTTCTTCATCATTTAACTGTTGTTTAAGTGTCGTTTTGTAGCTAGACAAAGGGGATTACCCAGAAAATTAGCAGATTGTGTTTTGGGCCTAATAAATAGCGTTCTTTTGAACCTTTTATGTGTTTGGATACTTTAAATGTCTTCACCTTCTTATTTGTGAGCGTGCAGTTTTGAGAGAGATTTTTGAAAGAAACTGACCGAAATCTCACATTCTTTGAGATCGAGCACAGTTTTGACAGAGAGAACAAAGTCTCGTTTTGTTCTGTTTTAAGCACGATTACAAAAGACTGAACAAAATTCCATGTTCCTTGAGACAAAGCTGCACCATCTGCAGCCGTAACACGGAAGTGTGAAATGAACCATCCACTCTGTCGGCATTACTTTATGGAATGCTTTCTGTTGAGCATTATTCTTTTCTGTGATATAAAGCAATATCTGCTCTTTTTTCGTTCTTTTTTTCTAACGTCATTGCCATTCCACTTCTGCATGTGTGTATTTAGCTGTGTGAGCAGTTCACACAGGGAGATACATCATCTTGTTTCTCTCCATTGGCTGCCCATTAATTCATGAATACAGTACAAACTTGCTTCTCTGTGCTCCAACTGACTCCACTCTACTGTTTCTGTCTGCTTGACGGATCTCCTGAAGGTTTACAAACTAACATGCCTGTCATGCTCTTCTTCTGATACTTCCATTCTCTGTCTTCCCTCTGTGTGCATGCGCTTGCTTGGTCAGAGATCTGTTTCTTATGTTTTACTGTCCGGAATAGTCCGCTTTGCAAAGTCAGATCGTCAAACACACTCACATTCTTCAGGTCATTTTTTGAAATCTCACCTCTTCAAGCTATCCTATTGACTGTGTGTGTGGGTGCGCAAGTGGAAATTTGCTTTGACTATGTTTTGGTTCTTTGCTTTGTAATGGACTGTGTGCTCCAGTCTGGAGAAATACCATGTTAAAGGGTACATTATTATTATTATGCCCTTAGTGTGCTCAACAGTGAACCCCCCCACCCCCCCAAAAAAAAGGAAGGAAGAAGGGAAGTACAGGGGAACTGTGTGTGAATGCGTTGACCGAATGTGTGCACAGTTGTTTTAGAAACTGTCATGGTATTTAGAGTATATGACGAGTTTTGTATAGAGTGCCACCTGAATCGACATCTTGACAGTGTCTCTGCTTGTTATTGTGTGCTTGTGACCAGCTCCACCGCAACTTCTCTTGTCTCGTTCTGTTGTGTGGTTTCTTTGGCTGACAGATCGCTTGGGCGACAGATCGTAATACTGATTATTAAGCTGCATTTCAGCAGCATGTCACGTTTTCATACTGCCAGCTATAAGGCCATCTCTGATCAAAAGGTAGGCCTAAGGTATTTAACGCGTGCAACAACATTAGTATGAAGAGCACAATCATCTTGTCAATGATTTTGAGTGCACAGCGCAGTGATCTTAGCGCACACAGCACAATGGTCTCAGTGCACACAGTGCATATGGACTAACTTCGAAAAATTGTGTCTGATGTTTGTGTATGCATTTATTTTGTGTAGGGACTGGTATGCGGATTGACTTGAAAAAACGTTTATGCATCAGCAGAGTTTGGAAATGTGAATTTGCCTGCGACTAGTGACAGAGTTTGACTGTCGTCAGGTGACCCAGTGTGGTTGATAGGATGTTAACATTCAGTTCCTAACTAACAGTGCATATGAGGTAACCAGTGGGTCTGCACAAGCATTAGCAGACCCAGTTTGGTACTTGGGGTCAAGTCTCTACCAGTAGCTTAACTGGATTGTAACTCGCCACCACCAACCCCCAACCCCCCAAAACAACAACAACAAAGCATGTTTTTCTCTTTTTTGAAATATTGTAAAGAGAAAAGAAATGGTGTGCAATACATCGTCTACAGGTAACACCAGGTTCATACCACATGTACCCGACATTGGTCATTGCATTCATTCTGTTTGTTTTTTGGCATACTTTTGTTTTCTTTTTTTAGCATTTGTTTCGTTTTTTTCATTTTACTGATCACAGTATTATTGCGATCATTTCTTTTCTCCTTTTAAAATTTGTGGATGCTGGATTGATTCTGTAGATTTGACTTCAGAAAGGGTTTACATATATATATATATCAGAAGAGTTTTGAAATAGGCATTTGCTTTTGACAGAGTTTGATTGTCCAAAAGAGTTTGTTGACCTGTGCCAATGACAGACTTTAAAATCTAGTTACTAACTTCTGTTCTTCCAAAACCCTACCCCAGTCTTAAAGGGGCATTAACCAGATTTTTGACGTCAAGCCTGCAGCTGTTAAAAAGTGCGGGGTGGGGCAGGGGGACATTTCAGACAGTGTAGTGTCTACAGTTGAATAGCCGTTGAGTTTCTTGAAGTCTTGAAGAGTATTGCCTTGTGATTTCTACAAGAGGTTGTTTTTGTTGTTGTTGCTGTTTTCAAATATGGAGTAAGTGCAGCACCGAGGAATTGGGCATTAGCATTGCAGTTAACTGTTCTCACCCTGACATGGGTAGACTTGCTTGTCAGCGTTACAAGATTCAGTGTTGTGACTGTTAAAATATTTGTGTTCACCAATAAGATGGCAACACTGCAATTCAGTCATGTTTTGGTGCTGACATAAAAACATCCATGTCATTTGCGCTTAGATGTGTGTATGCAGGCATGTGTATGTGTTTGCTTTTGTGTGTGTGTGTGTGTGTGTGTGTGTGTGCAAAATGGTTCACAATTGAGGATGTATAAGATCTGTTTGTGGAATGAATGCTGGCATCATCTGAGACCGTCAGAAATGGTTTGTCCACGTGAATTGTTTTCTTTTTTAAAATCATTTGAAGATTTCCTTCAGATAAAAGTAGTCAAATTATTCAGGAGCCAGGGTTCTAGCTTTGTGTGTGTGTGTGTGTGTGTTTTGTTTTTTGTTTGTTTTTAAATATATATTTTTTAAATAATCAAATCAATTATTTATTACTTCAGTCTATTTACTTTGAACTGCTCCGATTTGGCATTGGCGTGTGAGATATTCCACTGCCTACAAATATTCCTATATACCAACATCCCCCTTAGCATCTCCATTTTTACTACACAACACACGATGTGTGCACTGTCCCCCTGCCATGAAAGTGAAATGGACACACAGTACCGGTGGGGTAAGAAACAAATGTTGGCAGGTATCATTTCTAAACTTCGTCTTATGCCAAGGCTATACTGTCAGGTATGGACAACGAGATGTTTATGACAGTAAAAACCCTGAATCCTGAATAATTTGATCGTTTTCAGTCAGCAGAAAATCTATTGCCCAATTTTTGGATGAATATTTTTCATGTGGACAAACCATTTCATATAGACTATAATTATCTGGTTATCATATTGTAAGATGTTAATGTTTTGGAAGCACACTGATTTGCAGTCCATTGTATGTTATAACTTTGCAATTGTACAGAAAAACATACATGGATGTGAAACTGCTCATATTTCCAGTGTAGTATTTATTATTCCATCTTAACTGATGAAGTCAGGCTTTTGTTTTAATTGCTTTTCAGTTTTTTTATTAAACAATATTCTCTAAAAACAGAAATGTGATTTTGTTTTGTTTTTGTCAACATTAATGATCAGCCATCATCATCTGGTACAGCCAGCATCATCTCTATAAAATGTATATTGTATCTATGATGTTTGCACGCTTCACACTCTGCCTGGGATTGTATTTCTTCCTTCCCAGTGCCAGCCATCTTCTTCTTTTCCTATTCTTCTTCCAACATAAAAAAATAAAAAAAATAAACCTGCATCAAGTACACACTCTCCATACTCTGTTTCAAGATCATCCCTAATCAGGTACTCTGTTTCAAGATCATCCCTAATCAGGTTACCTCTACCTCTCAGACCTTCACCTTTACACTCCTTCCTGGCAGCTCTGATCTTCTGCACATCCAAGTGTTCAGAATGCCATCCATCTGAACAGTGGTCAGCACTTGTTCTCTTATCAGTCTCAAACTACTTGGACCTCCCTGTTTCTGGCCATCATGCTCCCATCAGTTCTTTCAGATCTTCTGTGAAAACCATTCTCTTTTCAAAAAAACTTCTGTTGCTGTGAAAAACGTTCATGTATTGTTTGTATCTGTGCCAGTGTACATGTGTGTGGTACTTGATCTCTGCAGTCTCTGTAGATGTAGTGTGTGTGTGTGCATGTGTGTGTGTGTGTGTGCATGTGTGTGTGTGTGCATGTGTGTGCATGTGTGTGTGTGTTTGTGTGTGTGTGCGCACACACACACACCACACACACACACAGAGTTCACACACATACACAGTTCGTGTGTGTGTGTGCGCGTGCAAACTGTGTATGTGTGTAAACTCTGTGTGTGTGTGAAACTTGTGAAGTGTTTAGGGCTATGGGTTATTGAAGCAAAGTGTCTGTGAAGCAAAAGGAAGGTGACGCCAACTGAAGCTCATGTGTATGTGAAACAAAAGGAAGGTGACGCCAACAGAAGTTCATGTAGGTTTGTCTGGTAGCTCCATGGTGTGCTCTCCTGCCAGCAACCTGTGAAGATCCAGCAGCAGCAGGTGGGTTTCTGGCTGTTATTATTTCACACCCAGTCAACCGCAAAGGTCATGTTTGGAAAGTAAGCAAGTAACTTCGTGTTTTACGCCCAACCAACCAGTACAGTTATATCAGGGCGAACATATTGGAAAAATTACAGTTCATCAAATCACACGCTGAAGTTCTGACTCCCCATTACATTTCAATATAATGTCACTTGATGTCCTTTGGATGAGAGCATAAACTAGCTCCTCTGTTTAACCACCCCCCCCCCCCCCAACTTTTTATACACTTGCAAAAAGGTAGATACACACAAGATCTGTTTGGTGGATTATGGAAACGGTAAAATGACCCAGCAGGTACTAAAAACAGGTATAGCACAGTCAGTCTGACCAACAGTAACAGGCTGGAAGAGGTGAAGAAAAAAGAAGAAGAAAAAACCCTGAATGAATTGGAAAGATGGACATCAGGCATAATTCCTGGCAACAGGTCAAGCAGATAATGCTACAGTCTGACCTGCTTCAGGAATCACCTGACCTACTTCAGGCTTTAAACTGAGAAAAATGACCTCAATTCAAATGGAAAAATTCCCTTTTATGATAAAAGCAGTGGGGGGGGGGGGGGGGGGGTTCAAGAATACTAAAACAAGATTATTTTTTTAACAAAGAATGCTTTAATGACAGACATTTACACAATTATTTCTGAACATTATGTACACCTTTCATTGGTGATTTACAAGGTAAGCCAGTTGTGTGTCTTGTTGTTCACTTCAGCATGTTCTTTGCTATCACATAGAACAATTTTTGCATTGCAAATGCTCTGCGCATTTCACCTGTGGAAATAGTGTCATTCATGAATCCAGTCAAACTGCTGGAGGCAAACATCAGCAAAACTCACACAGCAGCACATTAACAAAATGTTCATGAACATACCCTCACCCCAATAACACAGGAATGAGATAAACATGAACATAACCCCTTGTTGCCGCAACATTCACACAAATAACAACGCCCCACATCCACATGCGTATAATGAACCAAACACAGCCCCTACCCCAACAAATGAAACATTCATGAACACACCTGATCCCAATCCAACAGATACATGAACAAATGCATGAACTCTAATCTCTCTCTCTCTCTCTCTCTCTCTCTCTCTCTCTCTCCTCTCTCTCTCTCTCTCTCTCAAACACACACACATACACACAACACAGCTACACACTTATGGTCAGTATAGAATGGATGTTCTGGAAAGAGATGGCTACTGTGGAAAGCAAGGAAGTAACATCTGTTGCAAGGAAAGTAACATCTGTTGCAAGTAAAGTAACATCTGAAGCAAGGAAAGTAACATCTGAAGCAAGGACAGTAACATCTGTTGCAAGGAAAGTAACATCTGTTGCATAAGAATCCACCTAAAGGTAAACACAATGTAGAATACACTGACATGTGAAAGAAAGAGCAAAATGACCAAGCAACAACAAAAATGTAGATGTGAACAAAAATGTAAGAATGGTAAGAAAGCGGGCAGATCACACGTGAAAACTGGTTATATATACGTATATATATATATTATGTATGAAAATTCCACTCACTGACTACTGTAGGCAAACTCCAGAGAAAAAAGTCAGTGTAGATAATAATTAATATACCTCCATAGCAAAAGCATCACAGCGTGGACATATGATACAAAAATAAAAACAAGCAGACATTTTTTTTACCAAAACGAAACAAAAAGCTTTTGATTAAATCTTTCTCAAAGATACACAGTCTGGTGGGCTGGTCAAGACGTTCACTGATGGAGACGTGATTCAAGCGTCACATTCTTCAACTGTTCAAATTCATTATGGTTTTATTATGTACAGCAATATGAATCATCTTTAATTATGCTTCCCCCCCCCCTCCCCACTTATGGTTTTGTTTGACTTTGTACAGCAATATGAATCATTTTTACCTATGCTTCTTCTTTTTTTCCTTTCTCCCACCCAACCCCCCAACCCCACCCACCCCTGTCAAAACTGACCACAGTAATACTTTTCCAATGCAAATCTGCTGGGGAATGAAACTGTGTTTAAAACAGATGGCACGTTTACATCCCCAGCATGTTGGTCAGCTGGCCAAACGTTCAAAGGCAAAAGCACGCAAGCTACAAGCGAAAACATCACTTTCCCATCACGGCAAAAATAATAAGAACCGCCAATGCTGCTTCCTGACGCATATGCATCTTGTCTTGTGAGAATAAACCCCCCCCCCCTTGCTGATGGTGCCCATACATGTGGCTGGTGCTGCTTTGTTCTCAAATGCGTTGTAACGCTAGACTACCCTGCTAACAGTGCCAGAACTGCTGCAGTTACAAGCACAGTTGCAGCCCTGTGTGTCAGAGAAGGAAAGGTCAGCATGCAAGGGCACAGCATCAGATCTAACACTGTTAAATAAACCGATACAGACTCAAAGAGCTCACACCTATAAATAAACTGATACAGCATCAAACAGCTAAACACCTATAAATAAACTGATACAGCATCAAAGAGCTAAACACCTATAAATAAACTGATACAGCATCAAAGAGCTAAACACCTGTAAATAAACTGATACAGCATCAAAGAGCTAACACCTGTAAATAAACTGATACAGCATCAAAGAGCTACACCTTAAATAAACTGATACAGCATCAAACAGCTAAACACCTATAAATAAACTGATACAGCATCAAAGAGCTGAACACCTGTAACTAAACTGATACAGCATCAAAGAGCTGAACACCTGTAACTAAACTGATACAGCATCAAAGAGATAAACACCTGCAAATAAACTGATACAGCATCAAAGAGCTAAACACCTGCAAATAAACTGATACAGCATCAAAGAGCTAAACACCTGCAAATAAACTGATACAGCATCAAAGAGACTAAACACCTGTAAATACATAAACTGATACAGCATCAAAGAGCTAAACACCTGCAAATAAACTGATACAGCATCAAAGAGCTAAACACCTTTCAAATAAACTGATACAGCATCAAAGAGACTAACACCTGTAAATACATAAACTGATACAGCATCAAAGAGCTAAACACCTGCAAATAAACTGATACAGCATCAAAGAGCTATAAACACCTGCAAATAAACTGATACAGCATCAAAGAGACTAACACCTGTAAATACATAAACTGATACAGTATCAAACAGCTAAACACCTATAAATAAACTGATACAGCATCAAAGAGCTCACACCTATAAATAAACTGATACAGCATCAAACAGCTAAACACCTGTAACTAAACTGATACAGCATCAAAGAGCTACACCTATAAATAAACTGATACAGCATCAAAGAGCTAACACCTGTAAATAAACTGATACAGCATCAAAGAGCTAACACCTGTAAATAAACTGATACAGCATCAAAGAGCTAACACCTGTAAATAAACTGATACAGCATCAAAGAGCTAACACCTGTAAATAAACTGATACAGCATCAAAGAGCTAACACCTGTAAATAAACTGATACAGTATCAATGAGCTAACAGCATCAGAAAGCTAACACCTGTAAATAAACTAAAAGTCAACAAAAACAAAAGACTAAAATAATTACGACTATGGGCTATGAAAGAGATCAAAATAAAAAGCATACAAAATTGAGGAAAAACATTAAAGGCGAGTCTCTGCTGAAATATATTTACAGCATCTTGAACTACTTCACTCCCATTTGGTCAATGAGGTCATTTTTATGCACATACTGAAAGCACACATTTATGTCTTTGCACAAACATCACACATTTGCGCTAACTACTGTAAAGATAAACTGGTGTTTCTGAATGCATTCTGATGGGTTGGTCTGATCCACAGGCACCTGACACCGGGTGAATTCTGGTCTTGGGCTGCATTTGGAACTGTTCATGATTATTCACGATGCCAGAATCAAATACAGAAATTTCTTCTCCTTGTTTCAGTACTCTAACCCCTACTGGCCCTGTCTACCTTTTGGAGCCACTCATGGTCTACACGCCCTCCAGGCAACTTAAATCTTTCACAAACTGTGCGTACTTTCTGCTGCGTAAGATGTACAGCGAATGCTCATTCTCTTACATTGCCCCAGCACTCTGGTACACACTTCCAAAAGTCATAAGATTATCTCAGTCAGTCTCTTCCTTGTATTTTGCATTAGTTGTAAATGTTGTTAGTAACTGTAAAGCATTATGAGCTATTGTGAGAAAAGAAGCTGGAAAAAAATACAAGTTATTATTATTATTTAAGAAAGAAAAAAAGAAAAAGAAAAAAGGGGTTGTTTCAGTTCAGTTTTCAGATTAACAGATGTCAAAACTTGTGGGACATTCTCAAGCTGAAGCCAAGAAAATCTGGACAATTCATTCCAGAAACAACTACACTCTCAGTTCTATTTGCGGGAAAATGAGACAGAGCCATGCAGTACACAAAAAGAGCATTCTGTGATGTGGTTGCAGCAAACACTGACGCTGACAACGGAGGCAGATCTGCCGTAACTAGTGTAAGTGAAATGTAAAGGTCAACAATTTCAACCCATCATTTCTTTCCAAACATGGTGGATTGGTGACAGTATGCATAGAATTGTACTGGCAAACCAAGCATTACTGGAGCAAAGTTTGAACAATTGTATGATACAACAAGAAAAATTATGCTGTGAGCGTACATGATTATTACACCGAATCACTCCATGAATATGTTTTAAAATATTAACACGTATAAAGGTAAAATGGAGTTATGCAGTGATGGCAAACACTTTGACATCCAAACCTCTCACCCACCCAGACCACAGATCAATTGGGGGTTAAAAAAAGCACCATCCCACCCAAGTTTTAATTTTTTTAACCCTTTTGCCACCTGCCACAACACAGAAGGAAAATATCCTGCAGAGATCAAACCGACCCTATTTTCCCCCTGTGTCTATGTCTATGTTCAATTGTTAGCAAATGAACAGTTCTATGCTGAATTGTTAGCAAATGAACAGTTCTATGTTGAATTGTTAGCAAATGAACAGTTCTATGCTGAATTGTTAGAAAAAGAACAGTTCTATGCTGAATTGTTAGCAAATGAACAGTTCTATGCTGAATTGTTAGCAAATGAACAGTTCTATGCTGGATTGTTAGCAAATGAACAGTTCTGTGCTGAATTGTTAGCAAATGAACAGTTCTAGGCCAAATTGTTGCCAAATGAACAGTTCTATGCTGAATTGTTAGCAAATGAACAGTTCTATGCTGAATGGGTGACTTAGCTGCGGATCGCCCCGCTTGGTGGCGCTGGGCATATTTGGGGCTTTGACAAAGCTGAAGTCAGCTGCAAATGATCTCCCCTACACTACCCAGGTGGCGCCAGCAAAGTCGCTCATTGTTAGCAAAAGAACAGTTCTATGTTGAATTGTTAGCAAATGAACAATTCTGGTTCCCTCAGTTCCCCTTCTTCATATCCTGCACGGTCTGGGTGGCAGATCCATTTGAAACCAAACTCCACTCTTTAGTAGTTCAAAACCAGTTCAGCTTTCAACCTTACCCACGGGTACATAGCACTGGAAGAGTCACGGGACATCAATGATCTCTGACTGGATACAACCTCTAAGCATTCACCAGACAGGATAACTATTTTAGGTTAACAAAACTAATACCCACAGGCATTACATATCACGAGAGACCACAACAAGAGACAAAAAAAACAGTGAACACATGTATCTTTGCATGTAAGCAAAAAAAAGCTGATACCTTGCGAACGCTTACCTTCACAACTCGGAACAGATCACAATACCAACAACAAGTGAACAACGTCTAAAAATTTCACAAGATCACAGAAGTGTCCACGATAAATACATAGAGATGTATCTATGGGCTAGAATGCATTGTTGACACAAAGCCTGGTCTTCAGAATATATATATGTACACAACAACGCCAACCAACATATAGAACAACTCCCACAGTTGCACAGCACTCAATGTCCAATCACCCTGCAGACGGCTCAACAATTTTACCCCATCAAAATCAACATGGTCCTCAGTACTGGCAATGTATCCAGGTCACAAATGGAAAGGAATCACATGGCTAGTTATGAACGGCAATGGGACCATACAGACTTCTAGTTCTACAGAGAATTTTCAACAGTGGCTAGCTGCATTTGCAACAATTGTTGACTTCAATCTATAGACGGTTGCAACAACTGTAGATCTCTATAGAGATTTTGCAACAATCATTGTCTTCTGTAACATGTATTATATCTGTAACTCGATTATGCAAAGATGTCTGAATGAATGAGCAAAAGGTATACTGTAACAGATGGATGCATATTTCAAGGACAAAAAATAAAACAAAAGCAAAATAAATAAATAAAAGCATATATATATATATATACATGTATGCAACCACCACTGACTTTTACAGAATATTTTCAACGACAGTTGACCTCTGAAGAGGGATCTGCGACAACTGTTGATGAATTTGTACCGAATATTTGTCACAACTGTTTATTCCACAGAGAAGTTACAAAAACTGTTGACATCCATAGAGTATTTGCAACAGTCACTGATTTCCAACAACAGTTGACCTTTTGATTTAGAACAGTTGCAACAGCTGTTGACTACTGAAGACTATTGTCAACGACTGTGAAGTTCTATAGAGTATTTGCAACAATTGCTGGCTCCTATAGTATAGAATTTGTGCAACAATTGCTGGCTCCTATAGTATAGAATTTGTGCAACAATTGCTGGCTCCTATAGTATAGACTTGTGCAACAATTGCTGGCTCCTATAGGATAGAATTTGTGCAACAATTGCTAACTTCTCCAACTCACCAGCTGCTGACTCATGACGCTAACAGGTGACACGCACGAATGTGTGGAATGCACATGCAAACAGGTGTTAAGTTAAACAGGAACGTTTTCCTGCTTTGTCGAATAGAAAAAGAGTATGTAGTGACAACCGCAAGACTTGCAAAACTCTGACCGAGCCCAGTCCTTTACACTAGAGAAGAAGAACAAGCACGTACAGCACGACCACGTCTTCTTCAAGGTACCCAGTACTCTATTTCCACTGCTTGTCAGTTCGAGTTCAATGTTGCGTTACGTCGACAGAGACCTTAAGGACTATTAGGGACAGGGAGCCCAGGTCAGCCACCTCCACTTTCACACAGCTCCTGAGCTCTGACTGCTAATCACATAGACATCTGCCATATGTACGAACCAAAAGATCATCCGTATGAACCCAAAGCCAAAAGCTGTCATGCAAATTGTTTCTGCACGCAACATCAACTCTTTTTCTCCATTACTTCCACAGTTACAGCAACAAACTTTTGTACCCATCCAACTTGGTAAAACAGAACACAGAAACCAGTACAAAAAAGAGAAAACCAGCATTTAGAAAAGAGATGGAGGTGAGAGGAGAGGAGGGGGTAACAAATAAATAATCAGACAAGTGAAATAACGCCAGTTTATGTACAATTATCGTACAATTATCGATTTATAAAATCAATCAGTCACATTTTCAATAAAACTAATGCCTAGTTTCAACCAAAAACTAACAAAACAAACAAGCAAAACGTGGGGCAGGGAGCTTTTGAATTTGTTCCTTCATCATAACAATGATTACAAAAGCTACAAATCAGCATAATATTTACATGAAATGTTTACCCAATCTGTTTGATGTCAGCCACTTTGGCAGCACTGCTAACAGGCAGAATATAGTTCTTTTCTTAATCTGAGATGGTAGTCCTACAGGTGGGCAAGTTTTTTTGTTGGTTTTGTTTTTTGATTTATGGATAAGTTATAACCCTGTCTTCTGATCCATGAATAGTACAACTTGTCCAAATCCTGTAGTTTGGAAGTCGCCAAACTTCGTATCCATGAGATCACACAACCGTATCAGTGCACCAAGCTCACCCGAATGTGATTGCACAACATTATTAGTGCACTGAGCTCACCTGAATGTGGTATCTAAGAGCTTGGAAAAGCCCATATGTGCTGCACCACATCTCTTGAAAGTCTCCCTAATGACACAGTAAGTATATGGCCTTTGAAGCAGTTCCAAAGTCTGCATAATTTGTCCAGAAACACATCATCAGACTCTGCCCTTGTGTGTCTTTCTTCTGCCAGCAGCTGAAGCTGTGGTGTCCTTGGCTTTGTCACCATGTGTAGTCCTAGCTTCATTACACAACACTTAAAACACAGACTGGCCCTTCTCAGCATACTTATGGACATATGTTGCAGTCATGCATACAAACACACACAAACACACGTGTATGCACACACGCACGTACACCTACACACACACACCTACACCTACACACACACACACACACACACACACACACATGCTCATACAGATAAAACTTGACCACAGCAGAACAGCTGGGGGATGGGGCAGATGGGAGGGGCAGGGTAAAGGAGTGGGGGGGGGGGGGGGAGGAAGGAGGTGGGGGGGGGCAAACAAAACAACTGCACCATCCTGAAGCACCACTAACACTACTCCAGTAAAAAAAACTCACCTGCAGCAGTGCACACTATCTATGCATGTCAGCCATTTGTTGTTGTTGTTTAATTGAGGGAAATAGAAGCAGTAGGGCCCCAGGGAGAAGTGGAGGGGGGGGGGGACAAAGTAATCACATCATTCTGAAGCCTTGCAGTTCACACAGTTTCTCCTCATCAGTGGAACTGACAACATTGCCATGAAACTTGCCCAGAGCAGTACAGCCGCAAGCGCATGCAGGTGGCAAAGTGATATTGCATCAGCCTGAAGCCTCAGGATTCCTCACCGAGGGCACCGATAACACTCCTGTGAAACTTGTCGACACTGGCAAAGTGATATCGCACCAGTGTGAAGCCTCAGGACTCCTGACTGAGGGCACCGATAACACTCCTGTGAAACTTGTCGACACTGGCAAAGTGATATCGCACCAGTGTGAAGCCTCAGGACTCCTGACTGAGGGCACCGATAACATTCCTGTGAAACTTGTCGACACTGGCAAAGTGATATCGCACCAGTGTGAAGCCTCAGGATTCCTCACCGAGGGCACCGATAACATTCCTGTGAAACTTGTCGACACTGGCAAAGTGATATCGCACCAGTGTGAAGCCTCAGGACTCCTGACTGAGGGCACCGATAACACTCCTGTGAAACTTGTCGACACTGGCAAAGTGATATCGCACCAGTGTGAAGCCTCAGGACTCCTGACTGAGGGCACCGATAACACTCCTGTGAAACTTGTCGACACTGGCAAAGAGATATTGCACCAGTCTGAAGCCTCAGGATTCCTCACTGAGGGCACCGATAACACTCCTGTGAAACTTGTCGGCACTGGCAAAGTAGTCCATGTAGGTCAGTAGCAGGAAAAGCATGCGATGCGATGCGGTGTAATGCGATGGTGCAGACAGCAGTGGGGGGGGGGGGGGGCGCTAGATCAAACATTGGCAGTGTTGGGAATTCCTCATTCATGGTTCTGACACTACTCCCGTAAAACTTGTCTGCACTGGTAAAGCAGACGTGCAGGTCAGTAACAGAAAAAAAGCATGTGGTGGTGCTGGCAGTACGGGGGCCTAGATCAAACACTGGCACCAGTCTGAATTCCTCATCCACGGTGCTGACACTACTCCTGTAAAAACCCGCTCACACAGCAATTACGCTGTCAGATTGCATCAGTGGGGAGTAGGAAGAAGGTGGTGGTGGTGGGTGGGGTGGTGGGGGGGGGGGGGGGGGGCAATAACACAATCACACCATCCAGAAGTGGGGGGGGGGGGCAATAACACAATCACACCATCCAGAAGTGGGGTGATCCCTTGTTGATGGTAATGGCCTCTGAAAACATCTCCACATCCGTACAGCAGTCATCGCACCACAGAAAAGCATCAGGGTCCAGTGGCAGTGAGTGCAGGACTAAAAACACAATGGTGAGCCAGGTGGCTGTACAACTGGTCAGCACCATCACCACCGTTTCCTGGCGTTGGAGTTGGGGTGGGGGTGGGGGTGGGGGGAGGGTACAGAGTAGGGGGGTTCACATTCACACCGTTCCAAAGTCTTCTGACCCCTCCCTTGATGGCAGCCAGCAGCTTCTTGTGTGAAACCAGTCACCACTGTGTGTGGTTGACGGGGCATAAAAACACCAAGCTACACCATGGAGTGTATGTTGGGGGCGGGGGTCACACCATTCCAAAGCCCTGTGACCCCTCGTTGATCGCAGTGAGTAGGTTCTTGTGAAACTGTTCAATGGTGTCGCAGTTGGGCAGGCACAGCTGGTTAAAACTGCAACGGACAGATAAATACGCTTCCATAATATGGATGAACACACACACAAATGAGCAAACACGCAAACACGCACGTGCATACACACACACACACGCACACACTCACGTACATACATACCACACACACACACACACACACACACACACACACACACACACACACACACACACACACACATACAACAGACACACATACACATGCACAACACACACTCATACTCACACACGCACACACACACACACATACACACACAGGAAAAGCACAAATAAGGATACTGCTTACCCCACTCTAGAGCTATTCTTTAAAG
>JABMCL010002589.1:0-12500 GCA_018857735.1 Alviniconcha marisindica
ATGCCATGTATGAACTTTGTCCTTTTTTTCTGCGCATGGGCGCCAACATACATACGTACGTATATAATCTGTGAGTCGGAGCGCAAGCTTGAACGGAGTAGTATCCATGGCAACGCAACCCGGCTGAATGAAGCCACCCCGTTCATCGCATGTCTAATTAGTCGTCTGCATGTCTGGCCAAGTTGCGTGACCAGTTAGCATCCCTGCGGCCCGACCGCTGCAGCATCGGCACGCGCCATCGCCGTATCCCAGGACTCGGTCCACGACCACCGGTGTGCACTCCTCTAATCTAGCTCAGCTTCCGTCATCAGCGTGGAGCTGGCGTTGGACCGGCTATTATCTAGCTCAGCTTCCGTCATCAGCGTGGAGCTGGCGTTGGACCGGCTATTATCTAGCTCAGCTTCCGTCATCAGCGTGGAGCTGGCGTTGGACCGGCTATTATCTAGCTCAAGCTTCCCCCTTTCATCGCATGTCTAATTAGTCGTCTGCATGTCGGGCCCGTTGGGACCAGTTATTACCCCTAGCTCAGCTTCCCGCCCCATCCCCTTTGGACTGGTCCGGCCCCCGGTGTATTTAATCTAGCTCAGCTTCCGTCATCAGCGTGGAGCTGGCGTTGGACCGGCTATTATCTAGCTCAGCTTCCGTCATCAGCGTGGAGCTGGCGTTGGACCGGCTATTATCTAGCTCAGCTTCCGTCATCAGCGTGGAGCTGGCGTTGGACCGGCTATTATCAGCGAGCGCGCGAGACATTTTTTTCTTCTTCTGAAACTGGCGTGGTATCTATAAGGTAGCGAACGTGGTGCACGGGAACCGGCCAGGTAATCACTGCAGGTGTAACCGCGGTCAGATGCTCGGCTGGAACATGTTGACGCCGGAGCTGTGTTAGTAAGCAGCTAGCTCCCTTCCCCGTCCAGAACACACACACACACACACGCACACACACACACACACACACACGCACACACACACACACACACACACACACCACACCCACCCCCCACACCCCACCACACTCACAACAAAACACACCCCCACTCTCACACACACACACACATACACACAAACACACACACACACACACACACACACCACACACACACACACACCACACACACTCACACACACACACACCACACACACTCACACTCACACGCACGCACGCACGCACATTTACACACACGCACGCACGCACGCACGCACGCACGCGCGCGCTCTCTCTGTCTGTCGGTCTCTCTGTGTCTGTCTGTCTGTCTGTCTGTCTGTCTCTCTGTGCTGCGTTTTAAAACTTTATTTTTAGAAACCGGTCAGGCAAAATCACAACCGGTACGTCTGACCGATTGCTGATTTAGTTTCCGGTATATAGATACTGATCTGAGCTGGTAAAGTACCGGAAATTATCGGGTTAACGCGAGCCCTGGTATGTATGGATGCGAAACTTCTCTGCCGCCGCCGCCGCCATCTCCAGAGCTGGCTGCCTTAGCTACAGAAACGTTGTGCTCGGTCTTTCAGCGGTCAGCGACTCGCTAGTCGGTCCATTAGCGGACAGGCGTGGGAGGGAGGCTCCTGCCCGAGGCCATCTTCCTGGACAGGACGAGAGATGGCCATCGTCGGCGTCAATCAGACGAACGTTGGGACCGTTACAATTAAAATCAATCCTCCGAGAGAGAGGGTAGAGCGCGTATGGGCTTTTCCGAGTGCGTATATATACCATCTTGAAGAGAACTGAAGGGAACTGTTCAGTCCAGCATAATGTGGTTGCTTCGATTCGTCCCGCCTCCCCCTCCCCCTTTTTTTGTTTGTTTTGGTCTTTCTAATTTGTGTGTGTGTGTGTGCGTGCGTGCGTGCGTGCGTGCGTGCGTGCGTGCGTGCGTGCGTGCGTGCGTGCGTGCGTGTGTGCGTGTGTATGGTGTGTGTAGTGTGTGTGTGTGTGTGTGGTGTGCAAACTTATTATGATATTGCATGAAAGATAACTGAATGAGTTGGGGGGGGGGGGGTCACTTTCGCGTGCATTTCCTTGCTCGTGAGAAGTGCTAGATGAAAAGCGAAGCAGGTTTTCCCACCAAGAGGGGGTACAAGTGGTGCTTAAGGCAGCTGTCAGCAGGCAGTGACTAGTAAGTCTGTTTGAGCAAAGTCTAAATCCAGTTTCAAGGCTCAGCAAAATTCCCCCATCGCATTGCTAGCTGATATTACCGGGTGGAAGAGCAGTCTGTGGAGGTGGTGAGAGTGGGGGTACAAGTGCCGGTTAAGGCGGTTATTGGCCAGTGACTACTGTAAGTCTGTTTGAGAAAATCGGAATCCAGTTTCAAGGCTCAGCAGTCTGCCCGCCTTCCATCGCATTTCTAGCTGTTGGCGGTCGGGTGGAAAAGCAGCCGAGCCACCCGTGCGGGTAATGGGAGCGACGTGGACCACCCGTTTCTGCCTCGGGTGGCAGGTGCAGACTCCAAGCTCTGGTTTACGACATCCGTCCTACAACCATTGCCATAGTGGATTACGACATCCTTCCTATAACCACTGCCATAATTGATTACGACATCAATCCTTCAACCACTGCCATAATTGATTAGGACATCCGTCCTACAACCACTGCCATAATTGATTACGACGTCCTTCCTTCAGCCACTGCCATAATTGATTACGACATCCTTCCTATAACCACTGCCATAATTGATTACGACATCCATCCTTCAACTACTGCCATAATTGATTACATCTATCCTTCAACCACTGCCGTAGTTGATTACGACATCCATCCTTCAACCACTGCCATAGTTGATTACGCCATAGGTCTAGAAAAACTGTCAGCCAGTGGACAGCTTTTGGTTGGTGTTCAAATGGCAGTAGGTTTGTATCAGACAACTCAGATTACGTCAGGCCTTTATCTTATAACCGCCCACGTTGCTTACGCCAGCAAAAATAAAACCAAAATCGTTTAAATCCTCCCTCTCTCTCTCTGTTTTGTTCTCTCTCTCTCTCTCTCTCTCTCTCTCTCTCTCTCTCTCTCTCTCTCTCTCTCTCTCTCTCTCTCTCTCTCCACGTACGGCGGACGCGCCTCATGTTTACGTGCGTGCTTGGACGCTATGTGGCTTCCGCAGTCTTATTTAGAACCCAAACGTGTCGGAAGGTGCTGACAGCGTCGGTGGGCCGCTGCACGGAGATAAAAATAAGTGCCCTGCGGCGCTTCTGGCAGAGTCTGGAGCAAGGTGCCAAGGTTTCAAGGTTCAAGGTTCAAGGTTTCAAGGTTTTATTGAGCTTTCTGCTCCTTGGGGGCTAGAAATGAAAGTTACATTCAAACAGTACGTTTCTTATAACCGGAGTGCATAAGTAGTAATAATACATTACTACCATTAGTATTACTACACAATTAGTATGTGCGCGAACGATACGGGCACCATTGTCATTGTGATTGCAACTGTATTTTCTTCTTGCTGTTTACTCACTTGATTTTATTAAGTTTTTATTCTAATTAAGCGAATGAAACTAGAGTGTTTAATTACGTTTTTATGTACTTGTTATTATTTGTCAAAGGGAGACAATTGAATTCCCTTTTTAAGGATTAATAAAGTAGTATTGTATTGTATTGTATTGTATTGTATTGTATTGTATAGCGGTTTAGACATTAGACAAGGAGGACAAGCGCTCGAATACAACTGAAACTTTTTGTGATTTACTAAGACGCACAAAAAAGAAGAAGAAAAAAAAAAGCAATGCTGAGAGTGTGGCAAGTGTTTACGCACCGCCAAAAGGCAGTAATACACGTGGTGCTTAACGTCCACAGAAACCATAAGTTTATTAGGGACGGGGAGAAAGGGGGGGGGGGGGGGGGGAGGGGGGGGGGGGGGGGGCGGGGGGGGGGGGGGGGGAGGGGGATTAAAATGAGCAGCGATGAGAGCCATTTTAAAGTTTTGTTAATTGTGAGGGACAAAGTCACAAGACAGCGTCCACAGACCGCAACTTTTGAAGAGAAAGGAGAACCGAAGCGGATTCGACCCGAGGTCCCTCTGCTTACCGGCCTAACGCCTTTCCGCTAGACCAAACCGGCTCACGAAACCAGCGAAAGGCAGAATGTGTTTTTTTAAAAATTGCCGGCGCTGACATTCGTCAGGGGGATAGACGGAGATGTATAAATATATAATGGTGCGTTTGAGTGGCTATAGCACTGCGCTTATCTCGATTTATTCACTGAGTTATAGAGCCTGCCTTTATCTGTCTCTATGTTTCCTTTTATATCTGTCTGTCTGTCTGTTCTGAACTTTTTCTCTGGTTTCTCTCTCTCTCTCTGTTTCTTTGTTTCTCTGTCCATCTGCTTGTCTACTGTTCTGCGTGTTCACCACTCACACTGCTCACACCTCACTGCTAAACACTCACACTCACACTTCCCACCACACTCAACACACACACCTCATCACACTCACACTCTCACACACACTCACACTCTCACACACACTCACACTCCACACACTCACATCTCTCACACTTACACACACTCACACTCTCACCACACACCTCAACACACTCACACTCCACACACTCACACTCTCACACACACTCACACTCTCACACACAGCACACCTCATACACAGGCACACTCTCACACACACTCGCACTCTCACACACACTCACACTCTCACACACACTCACACTCTCACACACAGGCACTCTCACACACACACTCACACTCTCACACACAGGCACACTCTCACACACACTCTCACACACACTCACACCTCACACACACTCACACTTCACACACAACACTCACATCTCACACCACACTCTCACACACACAATCACATCTCACACAACTCACACACACCAATCTCACACTCAACACACTCTCACACCACTCACACTCTCACCACATCCACTCACACACATTCGCCTCTCACACTCACACACACTCGCACTCTCACACACACCTCGCACTCACACACACTCACACTCTCCACAGCTCACACACAGGCACACCTACAGCACCTTCACACACCACACTCTCACACACACTCACACCTACACACAGGCACATTCACACACACTCACACTCCACACACAGGCACATACACACACACCTCCACACACACACAGGCACTCTCACACACCTCGCACTCCCACAACTAACTCTCACACACAGGCACATCACACACAGGCACACTCACGCCACCTCACAACACTCATCTCACACACATCACACCTCACACACAGGCACACTTCACACACACACACACACAGCACATACACACACAGGCACCCCCCCCCACACACACACACCCCCACACACACACACACACAGGCACCCCCCCCCCACATCACACGTGTACAGCAGCAGTTGTTCGTTTATTTGTTCTTTCTTTTTCTTCTGATGGATTCATAACTCGGATCTTATCATAACCGAGACGCTTTAAACTGCTGTGAATGGTGTCCGAATTATGCAGTAATGCTTCGCTAAACGGGGACGAGTTCCGCCACAGAGACTGTTATTAATGCATTTGTGGACCAGGTTCGCTGGGAAGCGCTTCAGCGAGTGTCGGAATTATCTCGTCTGTTTGCCCAGGTCTTCGATTCTCTGCAGATCGCGTTGGCACCACGAGTCTGCGTCGGTCTGCCTGGATTCCGCAATGTTTGGCCTGCAAACAGGATTGAAGACCTGGGATATGATCGTGTTGATGTATGTGTGGACGGTCTGGCGCGTGTTTCCTTGATCGCCGAATTAACCGCGGTGTCATGCCTAGGACTGCGTTTAGGATTCTCGATAGGTTTCTTCTTCTTCGTCCTTTTTAATAATTTTTTTATATATTCAGAGTCTTCTCAGATAAGTGAGTAAGTAAGCTGGTGTTTTAATCCCAGTCAACCAGTGCGTTATATCAGGGCGATCAGATAAGTGATATTAGACTGATCTTACAATTATCATGCTAACAACATGCATCAGCAAGTTGCACCAACAGAAATTTATGTTCTGGCCAGATGAGGGAGGGAGGGGTGGGGATGGGGTGGGCTGTGGGGGGTAGGGGAGGGAATCAATCTACTCTGTTTGTTATAATCTGCCTGTTTGTTGCTAGAGAAAAGAGAAAAGAGAGAGAGAGAAAAAGGGGAAAAGAGGGAAAGAACTCGAATCGAAAAACTGTATTTTAAAAGGGATTGTAAAGGGGGGAGAGACAGAAAACAGAGAACAGAGAGAAAACAGAGAGAGAGATAGAAGGAAGAGGAAGAAGAAGAAAAAATTTTTCCCACTGAAGTTTTTTTATTGCCCTGAGTTTTTTTGTTGTGAAAATTTATAAAAAGCTTTTCTTTTTGAAACATTTGGTGGGTTTTTGACCCCCAAACCAATGTACGGTTTTGGGAAAATTTGGGAATTTTGAAGGAGAAACGGCTTCGAGGTAGAAATTTTGTGGGGGGGGGGGGGGGCGGGAGGCCCACCCCCCCCTGTTCGGGAAAAAGGTCAGGTTTCCCAAACGTTATTTTGTCGCCACAGGGGGGGATTGGTCCCCCTCGGATGGCCAACTTTTTTTGTGTCCCCCAAACACCTGATTGGCCCTCTCAGTGGCCAGCGTTTTTTTTTGGGCCAAACAGCTGTTTGGGTCCTCTCAGAGGGCCAATTTTTTTTTATGTGTCGCCAAAAAAGCTGTTTGGGGGCCCTAAAAAAGGCTGTTTGGGCGTTAATGAAAAATTTTTACCCTGTTTTATTTTTTTTTCTCGTAAAAAAAAATCCCCCCCAGAAATTGAATTGGGGCACCCGTTTCAAAAATACGGTTGCCCGGGGCGTAAGCGTCCCCCAACCAACAAACCGAACAGTGGTGTGCAGTCTCTGAAAAAAGGGAACCGTTTGAGTGAAATTTTTCACGCCTGTTTATGGATTCCCCTTTTCCCTTTACCCCCCCCCCCCTACCCCCCCAAACCCACACCCCACCCCACACACACACACCCCACCCCCACACACACAAAAACACACACAACACCCCTCTCCCACCACCACCCTCACCACCGTCACGTGAGAGTCGCCATCATGTCGGTGTCAATTCGGTTTAAGCTGTGGATTAGACTGATCGGTATCTGTCAATGTCCCCCAAACTATCGATCTGTCGTTCACGGCAAAGTGCGTCAAAAAAAAAAAAAAAACCCCCCCCCCCCCCCCCCCCCCCCCCCCCCCCCCCCCCCCCCCCCCCCCCCCCCCCCCCCCCGGGCCATCCCGTTTAACCGGGAACAAAACTTTTTCCCCCCCCCCCACCCCCCCCCCCCCCCCCCACCCTCCCAATCCCAAACAGTGAATGGAACCTGGGAACAGAAATGGTTGCGAATGTAATTTTAAGTGCTCGTCTTTTTTTTTCTTTTTTTTGCCCCTTTTCCCCTCCCCTGTCTTTCTGTGTCTGCTCCTCCCCCCCTTTTGGGGTGTGTGTGTGGGGGTGTGTGTGTGTGTGTTTTTGTTTTTGTGTGTGGGGTGTGTGTGTGTGTGTGTGTGTGTTGTGAGTTGGGGTGTGTGTGTGTGTGGGGTGTGTGTGTGTGAGTGTGTGTGTGTGTGTGTGTGTGTGTGTGTGTTTTGTGTGTGTGTGTGTGTGTGTTGTTTCGTTTCGTTTCGTTTCGTTGTTTTTGTGTTAAGCGACATTTTGACGAAGCCGTTGTGAGCAGCTCAGTCAGTATCAAACAACAAGGAATATCTGTCTACATTTATGTCAGAGAAACTGAAAGAAAAAGAGATACGTATTTTTGTATATTATGTATGTAAGACAGCCCAGTAGGTGGTACTTGTAGCATTAAGCGACACCAGGTTAGCCGAACTCCTGAAGGTGACCAAAAGGTGCTGTCGTTTACGTCACAGTCCGTGCTGGGCCCCGGGTCCGTCGGGACTGCCGAGTGCACAGGAGACCAGTGGAGTCCAAGAAAAGAAGAAAGGTGCAGAGGGAGGGGGGAGACTGTGGAGGAGGAGGAGGAGTAGTAGGCGGGGGGTGGGGGTGGGGAGTGGGAGGTGGGGAGTGGGGGGGGGGGGGGGGGGGGGGGGTGGGGGGTGGGAGGGGGGGTGGGGAGTGGGGGTATTCGGAAGGAGGTGGGAGTGGTGGTGATGGTCGAAGAAGACGTTGTGAAGTTGACGGTGCTGTGTCTTATTTACGCCAGATTTTGTCCCAAAAGCACTTTATACAGTCGAATCAAACAACAAACAAACAAATAAACAACAACAACAACAACAACAGCAACAAAACGGAACAAATCCCACAACTCTCGATTAAAAAACACCAAAAATGGAGACACAAACGTTTCAGACGTGGACAATACAAGGGCACCTTTCACACCCCACCGCCCCCCTCCAAAAAAAAAAAAAAAAAGAAGAAAAAAAGAGAAAAAAAAAGGAGACCCCAACCAACCAACCAAAGAAGGAAACGAAACCAGACCATCAGCATTGAAACAGCTGCGGTTACTGGAAGGCTTCAGAGAACAGATGCGTTTTAAACTGGCAATGGAATACAACCGAAAGGACTAACCGGGTGAGACAGACAAAGAAACGGTGAAGGAGGAAGGGGACAAGATGGAGGAGGAAGCCCGGGGGAGGTGTGTGTGTGTGTGGGGGGGGGGGGGGGGGGGGGGGGGGGGGGGGGGGGTTATCGTTGAAGTTGAAGAAGGTGTGGCGAGGGAGCGTGCTGGGCTTGAACCTGCCTCCCGGTGGCTGGTAGACCGCTAACTATTTCGGCGCCTTCTCTGTGGGCCGGCGGAAAATCAATGGGCAACATTTGCAGGAGGAACCCAGAAATAGACTCCGTCTTGTCCGTCCTTCCTGCTGTTGCGCCCTCCCTGGTTCCCGCGGTCTCTCTCCGTCTTTGTCTCTGTCTCTTTGTGAGTGTATGTGTCTCTCTCCGTCTTTGTCTCTGTCTCTTTGTGTGTGTACGTGTCTTTCTCCGTCTCTGTCTCTTTGTGAGTTAGTGTCCCCCCCTCTTTTTGTTTTTTTGTTGTGTTTTTTCTCTTTTTTTTCTGTTTGTCTCTGCTCTTGTGTGTGTGTCTCGTCTTTTGTGTGTGAGTGTTTGTTTTTTTGTTTTTTGTGTGTTTTGTTTGTTTTTTTGTTTTTTGTGTGTTTTGTTTGTTTTTGTTTTTTGTGTGACCTTGGTTGTGTGTGTTTTGTTTGTTTTGTGTTTTTGTGTGTGTTTATGTGTGTGTGTGTGTGTGTTTTTTGTGTGTAATTTACCCCCCCTTGTGTCTGAAAGGGGGGAGGGGGGGGGGGGGGTGAATCCATAAAACTCTGTAAGAACAGCAACGTCTAGAACCTTTTCCCTTTTGAAATAAGTTCTGATTTTCCTCTCTTTTTCTTAATCTTTATGTCTGTGTGTATTGTTGTCTATCTTTTCCCCCCCCCCCCCCCCCCGTCTCTCGTCTCTCGCTTTCCTCGGATAACCGGCGACCCCGAAGTTGGAACCGTCCTTTAGTCCCTGGCCTCCTTGCTCGCTTAGCTTCAATGCCCCAAGGAGGCCTGGTGCACTCGACTACAGTAGTAATGATGTGAACGATGTGCTCTTCCGCTACAAGTGTGCGTGTGTGTGTGTGTGCGTGCGTGTGTGTCGTGCTGCGTGCGTGCGTTTTGTGTGTGTGTGTGTGTGTGTGTGTGTCGCGCGCCTTATATATATATATATATATATATATATATATATATATATATATATATATATATATATATATATGTGTGTGTGTGTGGACACCACTGGTAACAATGCGCTATCCCGCTGTAAAAGTGAGACGTAGTGATGATGGTATGCATACATGTGTCTGTGATGGGTGGAGCGTGCACTGCGTGGTGTTTGATGGAGAACTTTGTGTGTGGTTGAAACAAGGGGGCCATGGGTGGGTGAGTGCGTGCTTCCTGGGATGGAGGGACACCCTTTTTGGGTTCCCCTCCTTCAAACAAGCTGTGTTCAATGGGACTGCTGAGAATGAGCGCCCCGCCGCGGTGAGGTAAGGAAAGGCCGGAGGTCACAAGGGACGGTCTCTCAGACGGCAACTGCTTTCCGGATTCCTCAAATCTGCCAGATTGACGTCTGAAAGGCACCTCGCCATCCACCCCTGTCCCCCCGGTCGGTCTTCTCCACACACACCCAGCACGCACCTCGTCCGCCGGGTCGGCTGTTTCGAGTTGTTTTGGTTTTTTTGTGCTGGTGAAGCAATGGGGGGGAAAAGCCAGTTGCGTTCCCCTATTTTTAACATCAGAAAAGTCCAAAATGAATTTTTCACTGAATATTCTCTCGGCGTAGTAAGATGTTAAGGCGCTGTCACACGAGTCGTTACGGCCGTGTAGCGGCTCAAGGAGGGCCGTCCGAACCTGATCCTGATCCTGATCCTGATCCTGAACCTGATCTCAGACGGGTCGTGTGTCAGCACATAGCCGTACGGTTCAAACGGCTCACACCATCGGTTTCAACCCGTCCGTTCCAAATACAGCATGCTGTATTACAAAACGGATGAACTGCATCCGCCAGCCAATGAGCGCCCGCCGCCGTTCGGATGAGGTAAAGGAAAGGCCGGAGGTCACAAGGGACGGTAACTCTCGAGCAGCGGCAAGCATCGCTTTCCGGCACCTTCCTCCAAACTCTGCCAGGATTGGTCACGTCCTTGAAAGGGCACTTTTATCTCCGCGCAGCTGTCCACCGACGCTGTCAGCGCCCTCCGAAAGGTCTGGGTACTGATAAGACTGCGGAAGCAACACAGCGTCCGAGCACGCACGTAAACATGAGGCGCGTCCGCCCCGGGTAAAACGGAGTTCTGTTTCGATTCAAACGATTTTGGTTTTATCTGTGCTGGCGTAAGCAACGTGGTCGGTTATAAAAGAAACGTCTGATATAATTCCAGTTGTCTGTTACCAACCTACTGCCGTTTGAACATCCACGCAAACTGTCCAAAGCTGACAGTTGTTCGAGACCTATGGCGTAATCAGTTGGAGTGGTTGGAGAAGGCTATCGTAAACCACTGCTTGGAGTTTGGGCTGTATCGTGTGTGGCAGCAGCCAGTAAGTTCAGGATGGAGGTAACCGACCGGCATGGGGTTCGAACCTGCTGAACCGTACGTCAGAGACTGTTCATGTTTCAGCGTCTGTTAGTTCGGTTACACTGAGTGGGGACATTGTTAACCGAGTCGCGATCGAACCGTAACCAGAACGCTATGCCTCTTCTCTGTCTCCACACTCCTTCTCTTTCTTCTGCCCACCTCTCATTTCTCTCCCCATCCGACCCTCTGTGTGTGTGTGTGTGTGTGTGTGTGTGTGTGTGTGTGTGTGTGTGTGTGTGTGTGTGTGTGTGTGTGACTCCTCTGTCTCTTGTCTGTTTCTGTTTGTCTATATCTCTGTCTGTGTCTCTCTGTCTCTGTCTGTCTGTCTGCTTCTATCTCTGTCTGTCTGTCTGTCTATCTCTGTCTGTCTCTATCTCTCTCTCTCTCTCTCATTGAAAATATAATGTTATAGTGTTAGCCTATCCAACACATCATGATATATTTGTCATTTTGGGCGTCTCATAAATTATAAGTTGACCTGTTTGACGCTCCCGAAAGTATTCTGATATTGTCTGTTGGTAGGCTGTCATGTATAAAAACATTTGTTGAACCAAACTGCTCGTGTATCAACGCCTTCAGTTCGGTTACACCGACTCTGAGTATAGGGGCATTATGATGGGCCCATGACTGTCTGGGTCACCGGTGGGTTGGGTGGGTTGGGTGGGTTGGGTCACGATGAAGACATTGAGCAGCGGATCGTGGGCGGACCTTCAGAATGGTCGTTAATGACAGAGGTCGCGTGAAGTCTGTGGTCAATACGTTTTAATCGTTGATTCACGGATGACTCACATCAGCAGTCGAAGTCAAAGGCTGGAGGCAGAAGGGGGTATTGAGGGGGTGGGGGTATTCGGGGGTGGGGGGGAATAGCCGAGTTTAGAGAGAAATCGAACGTGTTGATCGTTTATGCCGTCGGGACCAAGTTTCCATTTCCAAGTTCCGTCGTTGCTTTCAGCACATTGCTCCGAAGGAAACGAAGCTGAAAATGCAAAGTTTGTCTGCTAGGTAAAAACAAAACAAACTGTACTTACTTACATACATATATATATATAGCGCGCGCGCGCGCGAGAGAGAGAGAGAGAGAGAGAGAGAGAGAGAGAGAGAGAGAGAGAGAGAGAGAGAGAGAGTACATGGAAACAATAAAGAAGCAGAGACTAGACTGTAAACCATCGACTTCTCATGCATGCAAACGCTTAATTCCGTTTGTTCTGAAGACGGAGACGGTAGGCATTTGGATGTTGGCAAACCTCCACCGGCACATCTCCTGGACGTCGTGGTCACCGTGCCTTGACCTTTTGCACGTCCTTGCGGGGCGGCTGGCTACGGTCAGTTAGATTACAGGCCGCCAGCAGCACCCGACCCAGCATGGGCGGACCCTTTGGGAAGAATAGATCCGTGACCTTTGGGAAGAACGGATCCGTGACCTTTGGGAAGAACAGATCCGTGACACCGTCAAAGCGTATTCACGACGTCGCCCCCTGTGTGTACGGTGCAGT
>JABMCL010002589.1:17500-27500 GCA_018857735.1 Alviniconcha marisindica
CAGAGATTACCTTTTCAGATCACTTGTATGAAAAGGTTTCTTTGACATTTCCGTACAAACCCCGATGATGACTAACCACTCATCAGAGATAACCTTTTTAGGTCACCTCTGTGACAGGGATTCTTTCATATTAATTTTCTGCATTGTTGAAGCCAACTTTCGCTTGAGGTTTGGGCGTGAACCCCCCCCCCCCCCCCCCACCCAACCCCCCAACAAGTTGCTTTCTTCCCTTGAAGTTTGGGCATCAAAAATCCAAACAAGTTTTCCGTTCTTAGCTTAAAGTTTGGGCGTGGAAATGAATACACCGACAAGTTCCTCGCTTAGCTAGTTGAGGCGTGAGAAAACACCCCAGCAAGTTCCTCTCTTAGCTTGACGTTTGGGCGTCAAAAACAAACAAACAAAACAAAACCCCAAAAACAAGTTCCATCCTTCGATTGAGGTTTTTGGGCGTAAAATAATAAACACAAACACCCAACTTCCTCCATTCGCTTGAGGTTTGCGCGTAAAAAGGTTCCTAACTTCGGCAGAAATTTCGGCAAAAAAAAAAAATACACACACACACACACACACACACACACACACACACACACACACACACACACACACACACACACACACACACACACATGGAGCAGAGAATGGTTCTGTGTCCTAAACACACACACACACACACACACACACACACACACACACACACACACACACACACACACACACACACACACACACACCACACACATGGAGCAGAGAGATGGTTCTGTGTCCTAAACACACACACACACACACACACACACACACACACACACACACACACACACACACACACACACACACACACACACTCACATACACAACACACACACACACACACACACACACACACACACACTCACACTCACAGACACACACACACACACACACACACACACACACACAACACTCACAGACAGACACACACACACACACAACACACACACACACACACACACACACACACACACACACACACACACACACACACACACACACACACACACACGGGCGAACAGAAGGAATGTAACGAGGGTGAGGGAAAGTAGGGGTGGAGTGGGGGACGGAGGAGGCAAGTAAGAAAGAAGACAGAATGAATTTGAAACCGTCAGACAACGTCACGTAAGTAAATGGGAAAAGCTCTGCCAGTGACGTCATACAACGTCACGTAAGTAAACGGGAAAAGCTCCACCAATGACGTCATACAACCTCAAGTAAAGTCAATGAGAAAAGCTCTGCCAGTGACGTCATACAACGTCATGTAAGTAAACGGGAAAAGCTCCACCAATGACGTCATACAACCTCAAGTAAGTCAATGAGAAAAGCTCTGCTAGTGACGTCATACGATGTCCTCAGGGCAGCGAAAGGGTTAAAGCAAAAGCAAACGAACTACGGGGAGGAAAAAAACAAAACCAACAACAACAACAACAACAACAACAACAACACACAACACACACACACACACACACACACACACACACACACACACACACACACACACACACACACACACACACACACACACACACACTCACACACAAAAGAAAAGAAAAAAGAAAGAAAAAAAGAGCAATGTATCTTCTTGATTGATTGATCCGAACTGCGTTTGGCACTCCTGTGTGGATGAATAGCAGCACTGTTGGTGAGGCTATAGGCTGCCGCTCCGTATTCTCCAGTCCATTGAAGGAGGGCCCGGCTGAAGGTTGTAATGAATGTGGGGTTTTCAATGAAACAACCGGGAGCAGGGTTATATTGGGAGCCTTGCTCTCCGAGAGTGTAACACTCTCCCATGCATGCACGCACACCTCTCTGTCTGTCTGTCTGTCTGTCTGTCTTGTCTCTGTCTCTGTCTCTTCTCTCTCTCTCTCTCTCTCTCTCTCTCTCTCTCTCTCTCTCTCTCTCTCTCTCTCTCTGTCCTTGTCCTTGTCCCTGTCTCTGCCTGTCTGTCTCTCTGTGTGTCTCTCTCAGTCTCAGTCTCTGTCTGTCTCTCTGTCTGTGTCTCAGTCTCTGTCTGTCTGTCTGTCTGTCTGTCTGTCTCTGTCTCTGTCTCTGCTCTCTCTCTCTCTCTCTCTCTCTCTCTCTCTCTCTCTCTCTCTCTCTCTCTCTCTCTCTCTCTCTCTCTCTCTCTCTCTCAGACACCCACACGCACTCTCTGTCTGTCTGTCTGCCTGTCTGTCTGTCTGTCTGTCTGTCTGTCTGTCTGTCTGTCTGTCTCTCTCTCTCTCTCTCTCTCTCTCTCTCTCTCTCTCTCTCTCTCTCTCTCTCTCTCTCTCTAAAAAAAAATTCTGGATATATGTGTGATTGCTATTTCTTTACATGTTCCTCTGAACACTTTGCTAAAGTACAGTTTGTAACTATTAGTATAACCTTTGTGAAGGCCACAGGCCAATCAAATAAACTTTTGCATCTTGCGTCTCTCTCTCTCTCTCTCTCTCTCTCTCTCTCTCTCTCTCTCTCTCTCTCTCTCTCTCTCTCTCTCTCTCTCCTGTTCTTTTTCTTGCCCTTGCGTCAGGAGCGGGACTTGTATAGCGTGCATGGGAACCCGGTGCTGTACAAGTCAACAGTCACCAGCACCACAACCATCCTTTTTTCTTTTTCTTTTCTTCATTGAAAAACAAATCGCCCATATACAACCGCTATGGCTGTGTGTGTGTGTGTGTGTGTGTGTGTGTGTGTGTGTGTGTGTGTGTGTGTGTGTGTGTGTGTGTTTCTCTCTCCCTCTGTGTGTGTGTCTCTGTCTTTGTCTGTCTGTCTGTCTGTCTCTGTCTCTCTCTCTCTTGCCGTCTCTCTGTCCGTCTCTGTCTCTCTTTCTCTCTCTTTCTTCTTCTTCAGACCAAAACCAAGGCTTGCTGGAAGTTATCGTCCATTGCATTGTGTTGGACGTTCGTGTATTATGACATGGGATGGATTAAAATTAACTGAATTTTTCTTCTCACTGTATGTTGATGAGGGCGGGGGAAAATATAGTTGAATGAACCGAGAACACAGAACTTGAGGATAATTTTGTCAGTCGTCAAAGCATGCAAAGCTATGCTCTGAACTTCAGACCTAATTAACAGAGGGAATCTTTGATTTCTTTCAGAGAACCCACTTGATGATGATGAGGTGATGCTTAATGTCCTCAGATGTCAGTTAACATATTAGGGACAAGCTGTGACCAATGCCGAAGCATTGTTCAATAAATCTTTACGTCCACGGAAGCCAGAAGGCTCGTTAGGACGGACAGCTCAGGACGGCCACCTCGACTCTCACACAGCTCCTGAACTATGATAACCCACTTGGGAACATAAATGCGTGTGTACATTTAAAAAATGTTTATGCTTACGGTATGTGTTCACTTTTTCACCGAATTGAAATTCCGAATTTTCGCTGGTTTAGAATGAAGACGTTTAACGGGTCGCACTGTTCCACTGACAGAAAGAGAAACCAGTCAAGTGTCTGGTTTTGTAAAGAGTAAAGTATCTGCCGACACATTAATTTTCCGTCAAGGGATCACTTTACCCAGAACTCTTGTAAAAGAGTGAAGTGTCAACACACATTAATTTTACGTAAAGAGATTGCTTACCCAGAGCTCTTGTAAAAGAGTAAAACCTCTGCGGACACACATTTTTTTTATTTTCCACCAAGCGATCGCTTAGGCAGAACTCATTAATAATTTTCTCTGTTTTCGATGTGGGATTGTCCGTAACACGGACAGCGCGTGCAAACGCATGCGGACGGCAGTGTGGAACCTGTCGTTGGTCACTGACGAACATGGCAATGATGTCGATGCAGATTACCCGGCAACACCTGCTGCGTTCGTATTGAACTTGTTATTGAACGCTTTTACAGGTACGCTGGAGCAGATGTATAGGCCTGTAGATGCAGGTAAGCTAGATAGATAAATAGATAGATATCAGCAATGATACAGGTAAATAGATAGATAGATAGATAGATAGATAGATAGATAGACAGACAGACAGACAGACAGACAGACAGACAGACAGATAGATAGAAGCGAGGCCAATAGTCGAGAAGTCTGGTCACTTACACTCCGGTCCACTCGAGGAGGCCTAGTTTAGTTGTTGTTGTTGTTGATCGCTTTTACATAGCGCTGTTCTCCGCTCTCGAGCAGACTCGCTGCGCTCTTGTCGCCTGTGATTGTCAGTTCAGTTCAGTGTTGCTGTACGTCCACAGAAACCACCAGGCGTATTAGGGACAGGGGGCCCAGAACGGCCACCACGACTTTCACACAACTCCTGAGGTCTGAGCTGAGTCTAAATGAGTGACATCGCTTCTTCTTCTTCTTCTTCTTCTTCTTCTTTTCCTTTTCTTTCTTTTTAGCGCGTTTTGAATATCCACCGAAGTTGTGTACCGACAGTGCTGTTCGGTTGTTATATGGCTGGTGCCACGTGAAACTGCTGCCGTCTCGGCGCGTTCTGTGTACACCGTACAATCCTGCACCATGTCACGTCACTTCACGCAAAGCCGCAAGTCCCGTGGGGAACGTAGAGGTACAGACGATGTTACGTTTGGACCACAGAGCAGACAGAAAATTAGGACACGACGTATGGCTTCTTGGTGGGTAAGAATTAAGGCTTTGCTGTGCTGTAAATAGCCCCAAGCTTCTTGGTGGGTAAGAATTAAGGCTTTGCTGCGCTGTAAATAGCCCCAAGCTTCTTGGTGGGTAAGAATTAAGGCTTGCTGTGCTGTAAATAGCCCCAAGCTTCTTGGTGGGTAAGAATTAAGGCTTTGCTGTGCTGTAAAAACCCCAAGCTTCTTGGTGGGTAAGAATTAAGGCTTTGCTGCGCTGTAAATAGCCCCAAGCTTCTTGGTGGGTAAGAATTAAGGCCTTGCTGTGCTGTAAACAGCCCCAAGCGAGTGCAGAGCGCAGTCTGAGCTGCCTTGGGTTGCGCAGTTATCGCCGTCCTGGAGCAGTTGTCTGGCTTTGCATGATCGGTTTGGGAGAGCGGAGAGACAGCGAATTACTTGCTATATCTCTTTATCGGTCTGTCGGGCTTTTGTGGGGTACTGAGTGTGGACTGGGTTATGCACTGAAGTACCGCCCGGGGGCTTTATGAGTGACGCTTTCGGGAAAAGAGTCTATACCGAGAAAGCGCGAAACAACTCAGTACAACACCGCTTGAACTCAGTCGGCTAAGGGCAAACCTGGTGGTGCCATCAGGCATGGAGAAATCTGTTTATAAAGGCGCGAAGAAGGTGTGACCTGACTTGGAACACAAAGACCGATAACTAAGTCTATGGATAAGCGATTGGCTAGAAACAAACGAAGAATAGCACCTCCCCCCCCCCCCCCCCCCCCCCCCCCTTCATCCTCCCAAACCTCTTCTGGGATCTCGGTCCCTGCTAGCACCTCTTCGGAGACAACTGTACGTTAAACAAGTTCAACAAGTTGAACGTAACCAAAACCGAAACCAAAACTAAGCTAGAATGTACCACGACGAGGATGCACTTCTGGTGGAGTTTATGTGTGTACCTTGTGTACCTTGTGTTTGAGTGTGTACCTTGTGTTTGAGTGTGTACCTTGTGTTTGAGTGTGTACCTTGTGTTTGAGTGTGTACCTTGTGTTTGAGTGTGTACCTTGTGTTGACACGCATGACCAGGTGAGAGCTGTGTTGTTGTGCTTGTGTGACGTCTTTCGAGCGCTAATTAACTCCCTTGTTTGTTGATAGAACCACGACAGCAATCGTAATCCCAGAAGCTGTTCCCGTGAGAACTGCACAGGTTGCTGGGTGGGTGGGAGGGGGGAGGGGGAGAGGGAGGGAAAGTGGGGGACGTGCGTGTCTGTGTTTGTGTGTGTGTATGTGTGTGTGTGTGTGTGTAGTGTGTGTAGTGTGTGTGTGTGTGTGTGTGTGTGTGTGTGTGTGTGGTGTGTGTGTGTGTGTTTCACAAGCACAGCAGAACCAGAGTGGCAGGCCACTAGCTCTATCAGTCGATCGTTACCGCCAGTGTTTACGGTCTGACAGTCTCATCAATAACAGCTCAGGTGTTTACGGTCTGACAGTCTCATCAATAACAGCTCAGGTGTTTACGGCGGTGTGTGGACAGTATAACGCAGTAGCGTTCAATCTGTCCGTGTCCGTGTCCGTGTCCGTATCGGTCAGTCGAAGCGGAACGTCAAATTGCCACCGGTGTTTACAGCTGTAGGGTGGAACAGCTGTAGAGAAATGTACTCACCTATACGACGACACGTAAAGAACAATTAAAAACACGAGCGCTTTCGACCCATGGTCTTCGTCGAGTGTAGAAGAGAGACAGAAAATAATAAAAGAAGAAGGAAGTAAAGAAGAAGATAGACAAGGAAGTAAAGAAGATAGACAAGAAGTTGAAGTAAAACTTATATATTGTAGTGTGTTTACGTAAAAGTTGAAGTAAAAGTTGCAGGATCCTTGTTAGGCCTGCAGTGGTCACGGTGGTGTGTGACAATGCAGTGGCGTTTAATCTGTCAGTCGAACGTTACCTAGTGTTTAATTTATAGTCGGACGATAGCGTTCAGTAGGATTCGAACGTTATCAACAGTGTTTACAGTTGGATAGTGTTTTCTATGGGTCGAACGTTGCCTACAGTGTTTACAGTCGGGACGACGTCAGCCTTTACAACGGGCCGAACGTTATACCAACATGTTGTACAGTTGTATCCTAGTTACAGTGAAAGGTTTATGGTCTCGTGGCAGTGCTGTAAAAAGCAGTTCAATGAAGTGTTGTAGTGTGTTCACGTAATTTGTAGGGTTCATTGTGCACAAGGCTGTGTATATATTTTATTGACCTGATTGATTTTGTATGGTGCGCTTCGGGCTTACCTTAGGTGTAAGCGCCTTATAAATACTCTTTTACAATACGTCACATTGCGGTAGCGTGTATTTTCAGTTGAACGTTCAGTAGCGTGTATTTTCAGTTGAACGTTCAGTAGCGTGTATTTTCGGTTGAACGTTACGAGCAGTGGTTGCAGGCAAAGTACCACGAAACGTTCACGACGAGGTGACAGTTTGGCCACCCTTACAGTAAACACAAGGAACGTTAATTTTGGTGAAGGGTCGTTTTCTTACGCTGGCCCATCTGTTAGAACAATTTGCCTCAAACGCTCCGCCACCTTTAAAATAAACTTTTACACTCGGCTTCTTCTTCCGCTTTTAAAACAGCTCCCGAGCTTCACTTGGTTCAGTAACTTTATAAACCGTCCTCATGTGTGTGTGTGTGTGTGTGTGTGTGTGTGTGTGTGTGTGTGTGTGGTGTGTGTGTGTGTGTAAGAGAGAGAGAGGGGGGGATGTGCGTGTGTGTGTGTGTGTGTGTGTGTGTGTGTGTGTGTGTGTGTGTGTGTGTGTGTGTGTGTGTGTGTGTGTGTGTGTGTGTGTGTGTGTGTGTGTGTGTGTGTGTGTGTGAGAGAGAGAGAGAGAGTGTGTGTGTATATGCATATGTGTGTGTGTGTGTGAGAGAGAGAGAGAGGGGGGGGAAGAGAGAGAGAGGAGGTGTGTGTGTGTGTGTGTGTGTGTGTGAGTGTGTGTGTGTGTGTGTGTGTGTGTGTGTGTGTGCGTGCGTGCGTGCGTGTGTGTGTGTAGTGTTATCCCACCTTGTTTGGTAGATGGGCGCTATAGATTTGTTTTTATTGTTATTACTATTATTAGTTTCAGGGGCAATGGCGCCCACTTTTAGTCGATCGTTACCAACACCAGTGCTTGCAGTCAGTATAGGACAGTCGTCAGCAGTGTTCATAGTTACTACAACAGTAACATCGCAACGACGGTTTCCAGACAGTCGGACGGTTACGACAGCTGTTTGCAGTGAGACAACACGTTAGTCGTATCGGTGAGTTTCAGAGTTGGCCCTCGGCCAGCATCACCGGTGTCCTTACAACCTCAGTCTGACAAAGTGGGCAATGTCGGCAATCGGTTTGCTGGACTGAGTGAGTGAGAGAGAGAAAGTCCGGGCGGAGCCGAGCTGTCGTTTAGCTGGTGCATGTTTCAGACTGGCTGTCGGGTGTTTATCCACTCACACTGGCGTGCAGTTTGGTTTCAGAGCCCAGGAGCTGTGTGAAAGTGAAAGTCGTCGAGGTGGACGTCCTGGGTTCCCCTCCCCGTCCATAATAGTCCGTACGGTCTCTGTGTTCGTAAAGCAACAGTGAACGAACGAAGGCAGAGCTCAGGAGCTGGTTATAAAAGTCGAGGTGGACGTCCTGGGCTCCCCGTCCCTAATAGTCCGTGCGGTCTCTGTGGACGTAAAGCAACATTGAAGAAGATGACTGAGAAGATTCGGAATCAGAGCTCAGGAGCTGTGTGAAAGTCGAGGTGGACGTCCTGGGCTCCCCGACCCTAATAGTCCTTACTGTCTCTGTGGACGTAAAGCTACATTAAACGAGAGGGCAACACGGAACTAGGAGCTGTGTGAAAGTCGAGGTGGACGTCCTGGGCTCCCCTCCCCGTCCCTTTCGTCGTCCGCACGGTCTCTGCGGACGTAAAACAACACCGAAAAAGAAGGCGTTTAGGTTCAAAGATCGTGTGAGTGCATGGTGCGTTCAGTTAGTCGTGTGGCTGGTAGAGTAACGGAACGGTCTGGACCTGGAGTGCCTACGTGGTTAGGTTAGCGTGTGGCTGGTAGAGTAACGGAACGGTCTGGACCTGGAGTGCCTACGTGGTTAGGTTAGCGTGTGGCTGGTAGAGTAACGGAACGGTCTGGACCTGGAGTGCCTACGTGGTTAGGTTAGCGTGTGGCTGGTAGAGTAACGGAACGGTCTGGACCTGGAGTGCCTACGTGGTTAGGTTAGCGTGTGGCTGGTAGAGTAACGGAACGGTCTGGACCTGGAGTGCCTACGTGGTTAGGTTAGCGTGTGGCTGGTAGAGTAACGGAATGGTCTGGACAGCTCTTGGACATGGAGTGCCTACATGGTTAAGTTAGGCGTGGGCCGGTAAATAGCTATAGCTAACGGGACGGTCTGGACAGTTCTTGGAGTGCATGATTTAAGTTAGGCGTGTGGCTGATAGACTAACGGGACGGTCTGGCTAGATCTTGGAATGCATGGTTAAGTTAGTCGTGGGCAGATAGACTAACTGGACGGTCTGGATAGATCTTGGAGTGCATAGTTTAGTTAGTCGTGTGGCTGATAGACTAACGGGACGGTCTGGCTAGATCTTGGAGTGCATGGTTTAGTTAGTCGTGTGGCTGACAGACTAACGGAACGGTCTGGCTAGATCTTGGAGTGCATGGCATGGCTATAGTACGCCTGGCTAGTCTTAGTCATTGTTTGCCATCTTTGCTCTTAACGCTGTGTAGTGAGTGGGTGAGTGAGTGTGTGTGCCGGTGTGTGGGGTGCGTGGTTTCGTGCGTGCGGGCTGTGTTGGATAAGGGTCGGTTTGTGTTGTTTTTGTTTGTTTTAGTGCTAGTGAGTGTGGTGAGTGGTGTGTGTGTGGTGTGGTGTGGGGGTGTGTGTGTGTGTGTTGTGTGTGTGTGTGTGTGTGTGTGTGTGTGTGTGTGTGTGTGTGTGTGTGTGTGTGTGTGTGTGTGTGTGTGTGTGTGTCCGTGCGTGGTGTGTGTGTGTGTGTGTGTGTGTGTGTGTGTGTGTGTGTGTGTGCGCGCGCGCGCGCGCACTGACACGGCGTACACGCGCGCACTGTCTTGCGCTGAAGAAATCTTTCTTCAGAAAATGTCATCCTTGCTGTGATCTCATTCGAGAGAGAGAGAGAGAGAGAGAGAGTCCCTGCCGTTTTCAGGGGTTTTATTTAACGCCTGCTAATTTCGGTCGGACCCTCGATTTGAGGACTGGGGCCGTCATAGCCGTGGTGGGGCGGCTGCTGACACAGCCGGGGTCAGCCAGCTCACAGCGTCTGATTCATCAACACCAGGAACTCCCTCTCTGTCTGCCTCCCACCTCTCATTTCCATCCCCACCCCCTTCTCTCTCTCTCTCTCTGTCTGTCTCTCTGTCTGTGTCTCTGTCTCTCTCTCTTTGTCTGTGTCTTTCTGTCTCTCTGTCTCTGTGTG
>JABMCL010002589.1:32500-37500 GCA_018857735.1 Alviniconcha marisindica
AGAAAAAAAAGAAGAGGTTAGTTCCCTCTCAATTCGAAGTCTGGAGGTGTGTGAAAGTCGAGGTGGCCGTCCTGGGCTTCCCGCCCTAATCGTACGCACGGTCACTGTGGACGTAAAGCAACACTGAACCGACACAGCTCAGGAGCTGTGTGAAAGTCGAGGTGGACGTCCTGGGATTTCCGCCCTAATATACCTTGTGGTCTCTGTGGACGTAAAGCAACACTGAACTGCCACAGAGCTCAAGAGCTGTGTGAAAGTGGAGGTGGACGTCCTTGGCTTCCTGTCCCTAACAGTCCTTACGGTCTCTGCGGACGTAAAGCAACCTTGAACCGACACAGAGCTCAGAAACAGTGTGAAAGTCGAGGTGGACGTCCTGTGCTTCCCGCCCTAATAGTCCTTACGGTCTCTGTGGACGTAAAGCAACATTGAACCAGAACGATTCGAACGATCTTGGATTTATTTGTGCCAGCGTAAACACTGTGAGTGTTTGGTTACAAGAGGAACGCGGTCTGATATAATAATAATAAAGAGGATTTCTAGAGCGCCCATCTACCACGCAAGATGGCAGCACAGGGCGCTTTACAATAACACTAACCACACACACACACACACACACACACACACACACACACACACACACACACACACACACACACACACACACAGAGCGTCGAACGAGTGGATGGGCAGGGCTGTGAAAAACAGTTTAGAAATAATTATTAAACACACAATGACTGTGCGTTGTCTGTGTGGTTGCAAACCTACTGGCATATGAGCACAAAGAAAAACCTGTTCGTTAGAGGATTGTTTTCGGAGACCTGTGGCGTAACCAATTACGGCAGTGGTTGGAGGAGGAATGTGGTAAAGCAAAGCCCGAAGTTTGCCCCCACGTGTGAGATTGCCTCCCCCTGTCGTCCCCGAGCAATGTAGGTGTTATCTCCCCTGTGACGGATTGTTTCGCTTGTTGCGCCAGACATCTAACTCAGCGCTGTGACGTAGGCTTCGGACCGGCTCCCAGGGGCAGATTATTGGATTTCAAGCGCCGTGGGCTTCTGTCTTTCAGAGAAAACAACCCGCCGGCCAGAGTTTTTTGTTTTTTGTTTTGTTTTAGTATGACTTCACTTTAAGGAGATGCCCCCCCACCCCCCACCCCCATTTTGTTTTTTGTTTGTTTTGTTTTGTTTTGTGTTGCGATCTGTCGCGAGGTATTTGTGTCATTTTCTTTCTCTCAATACAGTGATTTCCAATTTTTTTCCCTTCTAAGAACAAACAAGCAAGCACAGAGACAGACAAACGAGAACAAATCCCCCAATTTTTTTAAAAAGAATAATCACCACACACACACGCACGCATACACACACAACACACACGCGCGCACGCACGCACGCACGCACATACACACGCGCACCACCACCACCAACAACAACGCCCAAACAAACCCTGTGTCCGTTTTGAGGTCATCGCTTTGAGGGTAGATTGGGATGTAGAAACGAGGGTCCCCTCTGCTGTGAATCCACCAGAGCTGTCGAAACAAGGTTCCCACCACTTTCAACCAGTGGTGGGTGGGAATATAGTTTTTTATGCTTTGCCTGCTGCCAGATATTTGCACCGTTTTGATTTATGCCTTTTCGGTTCATTTAACTTCGGACCCCCACCCCAGTCTTCATCAAGTATAATTATCTACGTAATGATTTCTGCTGAGTAGTGAGTGAATCAAGACGTTTTACTGCGGTTGGATCGATTAGAGTGTCGCCGAGATTTGACCGACAGGCCGCCATTACCCAATCAGCACGCGACGGCTAGACGCTCCACTCTTTCGACCGCGTATTTTATCCGACGGTTTAGAGTAATTTCCGTGCGGTGAGATCTCGCACACCGAAGGGGACCAGATTGATCACACACTCCGAGCATCGCTTTCCGGCACCTTCCCCCAAAGCATCGCTTTCCGGCACCTTCCTCCAAACTCGGCCAGAATTGGTCACGCCACTGAAGGGGCACTCGATCTTAATCTCCGCGCAGCTGTCCACAGACGCTGTCAGCGCCCTCCAAAAGGTCTGGGTGCTAATAAGACTGGAAACGACATCGCGTCCAAGCACGCACGTAAACATGAGGCGCGTCCGCGCCGAGTAAAGAGTTCTGTTTCGATTCAAACGATTTTGGTTTTATTTGTGCTGGCGTAAGCAACGTGGGTGGTTGTGAAAGAAACGCCTGATGTAATTTGAGCTGTCTATTACAAACTTATGGGGGAAAAAGAAGCGCACGAAATATGTAACATAAGTACAACGAAGACCTGAGTCGCTTACGGTAACTCTCACCTGGAATGCGTGTAAATACAAGGTACATAAACTCCACCACAGGTACATCCTCATTATCTCTTTATCTGTCTGTCTGTCTGTCTGTCTGTCTGTCTGTCTGTCTGTCTGTCTGTCTGTCTGTCTCTCTCTCTCTCTCTCTCTCTCTCTCTCTCTCTCTCTCTCTCTCTCTCTCTCTCTCTCTCTCTCTCTCTCTCTATATATATATATATATATATATATATTATGTATGTATGTGTGCGTGTGCGTGCGTGTGTAAAGTGTACAGCACTAAACGACATAATTGTTACGAAAACAGTTTGTGGCAAACGACCCAAAGTTGTATTTTTCATTAATTCAATGATATCATAATCTAATTTTCGGCAGTTGTCTGATTCAGCCATTCCTGTGGTCTCCTGCAGGTCTGTTCTTCATCATTCCCTGCATGGACTCCTACACCAAGGTGGACCTGAGGACCGTGTCCTTTGATGTCCCTCCTCAGGAGGTGAGTCCTTCCAAAACATTTGAGACGGGGGCTGGGGGAAGTGCCGGGGGTGGGTGGGGGGGGGGGGGGGGGTCGGAAGGGAGGAGCGGTTGTCACAACCTGTTCATCAACTAAAATAATTACAAACCCTTAAAGACTTCTGTGTACATGAACAGAAATCAGAGCGAACCAACAATTCTGAGTAATGCAAAAACTGTATGAATCAAATCATAACATGGGGAAATAGACTTGCATACATACATTCAAAATCAGGGACCCCCACCCCCCACCCCCACCCCTGTATACACACATCAGAAATCCCCCCCCCCCCCTCGAAGAAACCAACAAATATAAACTCACACACACGCATACACGCACGCACACACACGCACGCACGCACGCACGACGCACGCAGCGGGGCCCCCCCACACACACACATCTCTCACACACACACACACACACACACACACACACACACACACACACACACACATGCACACACACGCGCGCGCAACCACACACACACACACACACACACACACACACACACACACACACACACACACACATTATAAGATTCAGAGAGAAAGAGAGGGCCTTTCGCTTGACATGTAATACTGAGTCCACCGCGACAGTTCCATGAAGACACAACACAAGCGATCAAATCGCACGTGAAAACGCCGATACACTTTTTGTGTCGCACGTCACTTCGTGTTCGATCAGGCTTTTGCTTGGGGAGGGTGGGGAAGGTGTGTGTTAGAGAGAGAGAGAGAGAGAGAGAGAGAGAGAGAGAGAGAGAGAGAGAAAGTGCACAGCTTGAGAAGACAGATATTGCAAAAGACAGAATTGATGGCAGCAGGTCAAATGCAGCATATGAACCGGACTGATCAGAACCCTTTCCTTGCCAAAGTATTTCAGATGTTGCTGCAGCCTTCTTTTTTCTTCTTTTTTCCTTCTTTTTTTCTTTTCTTTTTGTTTCTTCCACAAATAGTCTTGCAGAGAGAGAGAGAGAGTTAGTTAGTTTAAGCTCACTAGAAAAACGCCCGTATTTCTGATATTGCTGGGACTTTTATTTTCTTCCACAAATAGCCTTGAAGAGAGAGAGAGAGAGAGAGAGAGAGAGAGAGAGAGAGAGAGAGAGAGAGAGAGAGAGAGGGGGTGGGCGGTGGAGCTGAAATAGACGGATGTACGTGGAATAACGTGTTGTGTCGTGGAGACGGTGATGGTTGCCATGGCTAGGCCACCTGTTGCTGAAGCGTGCGAGCCGCGGGAAGTTGGCGTCGCGTAGCTGGCGTTGGCTGATCAGCATCAGTTGGCCGGCAGGGACAAGAAACCGCTACGTCTGGCGGGTGGTCTGATGGTCTGATAGTCTGATGGCCTGATGGTCTGATGGTCGATGGTCTGATGGCCTGATGGTCGATGGTCTGATGGACGACGGCCTGATGGCCTGATGGCCCGATGGTCTGATGGTCGACGGCCTGATGGTCTGATGGCCTGATGGTCTGACGGCCTGATGGTCTGACGGCCCGATGGTCTGACGGTCTGATGGCCTGATGGTCTGATGGTCGACGGCCTGATGGTCTGATGGCCTGATGGCCTGATGGTCTGATGGCCTGATGGTCGATGGCCTGATGGCCTGATGGCCTGACGGCCTGATGGCCTGATGGTCGACGGTCTGATGGCCTGATGGTCGATGGTCTGATGGTCGACGGCCTGATGGTCTGATGGCCTGATGGTCTGATGGTCTGATGGCCTGATGGTCTGATGGTCTGATGGCCTGATGGTCTGATGGTCGAGCCTGATGGTCTGACGGCCTGATGGTCTGATGGCCTGACGGCCTGATGGCCTGATGGTCTGATGGCCTGATGAGAGGGTGTCACAGTCTGATGGCCTGATGGCCTGATGGTCTGATGGCCTGATGGTCTGATGGCCCGATGGCCTGATGGTCTGATGGCCTGATGGCCTGACGGCCTGATGGTCTGATGGCCTGATGGTCTCATGGCCTCGTGGTCTGATGGCCCGATGGTCTGATGGCCTGATGGCCTGATGGTCTGATGGCCTGATGGTCGACGGTCTGATGGTCTGATGATCTGATGGTCTGACGGCCCGATGGTATGATGGCCTGATGGTCTCATGGCCTCGTGGTCTGATGGTCTGATGGCCTGATGAGAGGGTGTTCATCAACTTACGGGAAAGACAAGCCGGAACGGAACAGGGATTGCGTT
>JABMCL010002589.1:40000-57500 GCA_018857735.1 Alviniconcha marisindica
GCTCGCACGCACGCACGCACACACATTATTATTATTTAAAAAAAATAAACACACACGCGAACGCGACATTTCTCAAGGGAGACAACCCGGCCTTGTTGATGACGTCACTGATACAAACTTGCTGGGCGCAAAATAGCAGCACCCCCAAGGTTTTCGTGGATTTCAAACGTCAGTTTTTAACAAACAGGACGAGAAATCGGGTGGAAAATTGCTGTGTGCGTGTGGTGTGTGTGTGTGTGTGTGTGTGTGTGTGTGTGTGTGTGTGTGTGTGTGTGTGTGTGTGTTTTGTTTGTTTTGTTTTAGTCGTTCAATTTCCCACCAATAGGGCCCATAATTCTTCTTCGATTCAGTTCCCCTTTAAGACTGTACGAAGCATTCCCCTTTAAGACTGAAGCGGTCCCTTTTAAGACTGTTGGAAGCATTCCCATTTAAGACTGTTCAAAGACTGAAACGTTCCCATTTCAGACTGTTCAAAGACTGAAACGTTCGCATTTCAGACTGTTCAAAGCGTTCCCCTTTCAGACTGTTGAAAGCGTTTCCCTTTCAGACTGTTGAAAGCGTTCTCCTTTAAGACTGTTCGAAGCATGTGACTCGAACCCCACACTTTTTCACCTATTTAACCCTTTCAGGGCCAGCTATTTTGCACCTTGGATTCAGTTTTTTGTTTACCCATCAAGAACAGTCCAGAGAAACACACAATGCTTCTTTGAGAAGTTTCGCTGCACGGTAGAATTACTGAGAAACTGGACTTGAAGCAACAGTGACACTTGCCAGTGACGTCATACAAGGTATTGAGAGCAGTCAAAGGGTTAAAGCTATGGAAACCAAACCTCAGCGTTTCTGTCACACGGTCGGTACGGTTTCCAGCTAAAGAATGCCAACTCGGCGTTGTCTCCAGGGTAACGAGAGCGCTCGAAGCATGTGATTGCCGGAGAATCCCTCCACCACCACCACCACCCCACACACACACCCCCACCCCTCACGCCCCACCCCCCACCCCCACCCCCTTCATCTCGCTAGGTGTTTGTCGCGACCTTGTGGTCGTAAATTGATAAAGAAGTCATTGATCGTACGATTGAAAAGCAGAAGGTGGGGGGGTGGGGGGGTGGAAGAGAGAGAGAGAGAGAGATGTAAGGAAGAGAGAGGGAGAGAGAGGGAGAGAGAGAGAGGGAGGGAGGGAGAGAGAGGGAGGGAGGGAGAGGTAGAGAGGGGAGGTAAGGATACGAAACTGGGTGGATGACCTAGATATTGAGCTAGGATATGACGGGTGTGATTCAGCGAAAACGGAGGAACAACACACCTTACAAGAACCGGGGACTCTCTTAAACTAGAGCAGGCACCGCCCCTAACACCCTCCGCCCCTCCCCATCCCCCCCCCCCCCCCCCCCCCCCCTGCCGCCCCCCGCCCCCATCTCCCAGCCTCATCCACCCATCTGCCCACCCACCGTTTCATCGTTCTACTGCTTGAGCAGTTTTACGGCACGGCGTTTGCATGTGACAATGGTGTAGGTCCCCCCACCCCCACCCCCACCCCCACCCCCATTGCAAAAGTCGGCTGTTTAGGTCCCCCCCTCCCCCCCTCCCCCTCTCCCAAATGCCAAAGTCGCCTGCCTAATGCTTGAGGACCGAACATTCGTAGCATGGCTGTGGTGAATGAACATTATTTTGATACACACAGACTGCTTGGTAGATTGATTCTGGATATTTGACAGTCATATTGATGATAATGGGAGATTTCTAGAGCTGGATATTTGACAGTCATATTGATGATAATGGGAGATTTCTAGAGCGGATACCTTCGTAAGGCAGTTATTGTCAGCAGTTCACGGTCCACAGCGTGCTGCAGAACCACAATCAAAATTGTTGCAGCAGTCGCAATTTCCTGGACCCCCCCCCCCCCCCCACCACCACCACCACCACCCCCACCACCACCACCACCACCGCCACCCAACCACTATCCACCCCACCCTAGCACTCTCTGCGTCTCGCCCACGGACAAACGTACATACACACATATGCACGGAGACAGACAGACAGACAAAATATGCACACACGAACGCACGCACGCACGCACACACAGAGATACACAAACATAGGCACGCAAAGACGCACGCACGCACGCACGCACGCACGCACGCACGCACACGCACACACCACACACACGTAATAATCGTGAGATAATCGTAAGATCAGTCTAATATCACTTACGTGAAAAGAATTTCAATAACAAGCAAGAAGAACACACACACACACACACACACACACACACACACACACACACACACACACACACACGCACACACGCACGCACACACACACACACACACACAACACACGCTACACACACACACACACACACACGCACAGCACACACACACACACACACACACACACACACACACACGCACGCACGCACGCACGCACGCACGCACGCACGCACGCACGCACGCACGCACGCACACCTGCCGTACATTCTGACTCTCACATCCCCATCGCCCTTCTCACACACTCCCCCGTGCATCTGCCGCTGTCCTTCCAACAATTAAAACAAATAATTATGGACACAGGACACCACCACAAGGAGAGAGCCGTTTGCTATTGATCGTGGTCCGGGATGTCGTGTGAACTGCAGTTTGCTCTGGGTTTACGAGTGTCTGCTGTTTCTTTATTAATTAGTTTTCAGGATTGTCCCCTGTGTGCGGGTCGCTGGGAGCGATACGGGGAAGTGTACATTGAGAGCTTTTTATTGAGATATCTCCCTCTACGGCTGTTGTAGTTTTGTTTGGTTATGAAGTGTACATTGAGAGCTTTTTATTGAGAGATGCAATATCTCCCTCTACGGCTGTTGTAGTTTTGTTTGGTTATGAAGTGTACATTGAGAGCTGTTTGTTGAGAGATGCAATATCTCCCTCTACGGCTGTTGTAGTTTTGTTTGGTTATGAAGTGTACATTGAGAGCTTTTTATTGAGAGATGCAATATCTCCCTATACGGCTGTTGTAGTTTTGTTTGGTTATGAAGTGTACATTGAGAGCTGTTTGTTGAGAGATGCAATATCTCCCTCTACGGCTGTTGTAGTTTTGTTTGGTTATGAAGTGTACATTGAGAGCTGTTTGTTGAGAGATGCAATATCTCCCTCTACGGCTGTTGTAGTTTTGTTTGGTTATAAGTGTACATTGAGAGCTGTTTGTTGAGAGATGCAATATCTCCCTCTACGGCTGTTGTAGTTTTGTTTGGTTATGAAGTGTACATTGAGAGCTTTTTATTGAGAGATGCAATATCTCCCTCTACGGCTGTTGTAGTTTTGTTTGGTTATGAAGTGTACATTGAGAGCTTTTTATTGAGAGATGCAATATCTCCCTCTACGGCTGTTGTAGTTTTGTTTGGTTATGAAGTGAACATTGAGAGCTTTTTATTGAGAGATGCAATATCTCCCTCTACGGCTGTTGTAGTTTTGTTTGGTTATGAAGTGTACATTGAGAGCTGTTTGTTGGGAGATGCAATATCTCCCTCTACGGCTGTTGTAGCTTTGTTTGGTTATGAAGTGTACATTGAGAGCTTTTTATTGAGAGATGCACTATCTCCCTATACGGCTGTTGTAGTTTTGTTTGGTTATAAAGTGTACATTGAGAGCTGTTTGTTGAGAGATGCAGTATCTCCCTCTACGTCTGTTGTAGTTTTGTTTGGTTATGAAGTGTACATTGAGAGCTGTTTGTTGAGAGATGCAATATCTCCCTCTACGGCTCGTGTAGTTTTGTTTGGTTATAAAGTGTACATTGAAGGCTTTTTGTTGGGAGATGCAATATCTCCCCTCTATGGCTTATGTAGTTTTGTTTGGTTACCATCATCTCCTGGTTTTGTGGTTTTGTTGTTAATAGAAAAAATGAAAAACTAGTTGTTTGCTGCTGTTTGGTTTGTGTGGTTTGAAATACATTACTGGTTGTTGAGGTTTTTTGTTTTTGTTTTCCCCTTCGCATTCTTCTCCCGCCTAGAGATGTTTTTTGTTTGTATTTTTGTTCTATGTCATCACTCCTATCGCACTTACACATACACACGTAGACACGCGCCGACGCACGCACAAACACACGACACACACACACACACACACACAACACACACACACACACACACACACACACACACACACACACACACACACACATGTTCACCACCACCACCACCACCACCACACACCTTTACACCGACACTTTGTCCTTCCTGCCGAATCTGTGAAACAGGCCAAGTGAGTACTTTTCGGTGTGGACGGAAGCCGGCTTTCAGAGACACGTGACAACGAGCACGTAGACAGCGGAGCTTAAAGACAGAGACTTGCTCGCTTCGTTTGCCGTTACTCCCAACTGATCAGGTCGAATCGATCCCTCGCCCGTGTCTGCATTTGCCTGCGGAATGCGACTTCACGTTTGGTGGTGTAGATATAAGGCACCGTTTGTCCACCTGGACTGACGTCATGCTGTTGACGGTGTTGAAAGAGAGAGGAGAGCCGACCTGAAGCGGAATCGAACCGAAGTCCTTCGGTCTGCTTACCAGTCTGGCGCCTTGCCGCTGGGCCACACCGGCTGTCAGGAACTTCTGTTCGTGATTTTAACATTTCATTCAGCCACCCCCCCCCCCCCCCCCCCCCCCCGTCCCCCAACCGCACCCCACCGTCCGCCACCGCACCCCACCTGCTACTTAAAAAGACGGTAGCCTAATTAATATGTCATAGTTCAGGAGCTGTGTGAGAGTCGAGGTGGCCGTCCTGGGCTGTCCGTCCTAACGAGCCTTCTGGTTTCCGTGGACGTAAAGCTACATTGAACCATGCTTCGGCATTGGTCTCAGCTTGTCCCTAATATGTCAGCCGACATCCGAGGACATTAAGCAACACAACCGAACCGTTAATATTAAGTGAGCCGTTTGGCCCAGCGGTAAGGCGTCATGCTGGTAAGCAGATTTGCCTCGGCTCGATTCCGCTTCGGCTCTCCTCTCTCTTCAAAAAGGTTGTGATGTGTGGACACTGTCTTGTGACTTTGTCCCTCACAATTAATGAAACATTGAAATGGCTTTCATCGCTGCCCATCTTAATGCAGGAGTCATTCTGATGGTGACAGTGTAGCGATAGGTATATAATCTGCCTCTTTCCGAGAGAAGGGGGGGGGGAGAGAGAGAGAGCGTGTGTGTGTGTGTGTTTTGTGTGTGTGTGTGTGTGTGTGTGTTGTGTAGAGAGAGAGAGAGAGAGAAGAGAGAGAGATGGAGAGAGAGAGGCTTGTGTGTGTGTGTGTGTGTGTGTGTGTGTGTGAGAGAGAAGAGAGAGAGAGAGAGAGAGAGAGAGAGAGAGATGGTGGTAGTGGTGTGTGTGGTGTTGTGTGATTGTGTGAGGTGCTGGGTTGTCGTGATCGAAAGGAGCTTTGTGCGTTCGTTGTTGTGTCGAATTTTAACACGGCTCAGCGCTGATCCGAACATCCTGGTACTTTGTGCGTCGTTGTGTGTCAGAATCAAAAGTAGCTGTTGCTCTTTTTTTCTTTGTTTGTTGGTTCTTGGGTTGCTTTTTTAATGAGAGAGAGAGATAGAGGGTTGGGGTGGGGGTAAAGTAAAGGGGGGGATAGGGACTGAGAGAAAGGAGAGAGAAGACAAGACATGTGGGGGTGGCGGGGGGGGGGGGAGAGGAGAAAGATTGGGGAGATAGGGAAGAGGAAGAAGAGGGACTGGGACAGAATGGAGCAAAGAAGAGAGAGGGTGGGGAGGGAGACAGGCAGACAGACGGACTGACTGACAGAGTGAGAGAGAGAGAGAGAGAGAGGGAGGGAGTGAGAGAGAGAGAGAGAGTCAGCATGAGCAGAATTCATTTCCATGACCTTGTTTCTCCGTCTGTTTGCTTTTCTCTCCACGTGGACGGGCGTTGGCTTTTGTTCCTGTCAACCGACGCTGGTTACGGTGTATGACGGACTCCGCCGATCGATAATACCCTTGTTTGCGCCCACAAATACCTCAGCCAGGCCTGCTACTGATCATTCATTTCCACTACCTTGCGATGTTTTCTGTTGATGTTGTTGTTTTTGTTTGCTTGTGTGTTGTTTTTGTTGTTGAAGAGAAGGAAGCATTGAAAACACAACGATGAGAAAAATACGGGAGGGTGTTGAAGAGCGACCACTGCTGGCTGTCATTGCTAAAAATATCAACCACTCTTCCCCCCAACACACACACACACACACACACACACACACACACACACACACACACACACACACACACACACACACACACACACACACACACACACACACACACACACATGTATGTAAAATAGAAAGTAAGCAAAGTCAAAAATAAAATACAATGATTTTAGGTCGAAGTGTAGAAAAAAGCAAAGAAAGAACAAACAAACAAAAAAAGCAAGTAATTAACTGTTGAGGCGTTATATTTAGATATGGAAAACCTTCAACAGAATAAATCCGACATGGGGAGAGAGAGAGAGAGAGAGAGAGAGAGAGAGAGAGAGAGAGAGAGAGAGAGAGAGAGAGAGCCTTGCTCCCTCATAAAGAGCCTGTTGGATACATCAGTCCACCCAGAGCACCCAGAGACGAATCCGATTTTTGGCCCACAGTGCTAAGCAGAGAGAGCAGAATGGTTATCAAAAACCTGATCCTGCTGACGACCATAATTATTACGTTGGTTGCCTTAGACAGGCACGTGTTTCGCTACCTGAGTAGCTCATCAGTGACCAGTAAAAAGATGAGCGATGCGATGTTGGTGTTGTTGTTATTGTTGTCTCTTTTTTTCTCTCTCTTTTTTTCTCTTTTTTTTCTTCTTCTTTTTTTAAGCAGTCAAAATTGACGTCATCGGTGGCAGGCTTTTGCGTCAAGGGATTTAAACCGACAGTTGTCATTCTCGGTGCGTTCTTTATCCGGTCATGTTCAATCTTTGCGTGATTGTTAAGTAGAAGAACCAGATCACACACATAATTATTTGCCCTGACGCCATTTTGTCACCTACGGCAGACAGTTGGCACAATTGATTATTGGACAAAAATCTGAACATTGGCTTTTCCTGGAGAGAGAGAGAGAACAGAGACAGAGAGACAGACAGACAGACAGACAGACAGACAGACAGAACTCAAACTCGAAAACTTTATTTTACAAGGATTGTAGTTTAGGTTCAGTCAAAAACCTGTCAAACAACTAGTCCTTGGTAAGCTGCTGATAAATAGATATCAAATTACAGGCATTACTTATATACATAATCTTGGCATGAATGAGTGAGTGAAACTTTATACATGAGAATTTCCACACGAAACATAGCGTGGTTACAGCGCCAGGTGAACAGATGCGAGAGAGAGAGAGAGTGTGTGTGTGAGAGAGAGAGAGAGAGAGAGAGAGAGAGTGTGTGTGTGTGTGTGTGTGTGTGAGAGAGAGAGACAGAGAGAGTGTGAGAGAGAGAGAGAGAGAGATAGTGTGTGTGAGAGAGAGAGAGAGAGGATTTAACACTGGTGGAGTTTATGTACCTTGTATTTACTCGCATGCCAGGTGAGAGTCACTGTAGACCACTGAAGTCTTTCTTGTTGCTGTGTTTGTCTGACGTCTTGTGAGCGCTAATTACCTCCATTAGGTATTGATTTTCCTAGAGAGTTGTCAACCTTGCTTGTGTGTTGTCTTGTTTCAGAACACTGGCTATAGCGACTTTAGGATTGAATGAATATTGGGCTTAATGTCCACAGAGATCTCCTCCGGTTTATTAGGGACGGGAGAGAAGGTGGGGAGGGCGGGGACGGAGGGAGGTTGGGGTGGGGGGGTGGGGGGGTCAGGTACCTATGTAATACTCCTCCCAAGCGCCCCGACTGGCAACAGCAAGTACCTGAAGACCGCCACCACCAGAACAATAGCTGTCAAGGTGGTGGGGAACCAGCAAGTGCAAAGCAACTTTATCTACTTTGCAACCTGCTCTTTCAACAGCTGTGGGGTTTCAGTTAGTTGCTGCTTTGGGCCCAGTCAGCCGCAGAGGATGACGTCGGTCAGTTGTGGAGAACAAAGTCACAAAGACAGTGTCCATGGGGAACAAAGTCACAAAGACAGTGTCCATGGGGAACAAAGTCACAAAGACAGTGTCCATGGGGAACAAAGTCACAAAGACAGTGTCCATGGGGAACAAAGACACAAAGACAGTGTCCATGGGGAACAAAGTCACAAAGACTGTGTCCATGGGGAACAGTCACAAAGACAGTGTCCATGGGGAACAAAGTCACAAAGACTGTGTCCATGGGGAACAGTCACAAAGACAGTGTTCATGGGGAACAAAGTCACAAAGACAGTGTCCATGGGAACAAAGTCACAAAGACAGTGTCCATGGGGAACAAGTCACAAAGACAGTGTCCATGGGGAACAAAGCACAAAGACAGTGTCCATGAGGAACAAAGTCACAAAGACGTGTCCATGGGAACAGTCACAAAGACAGTGTCCATGGGGAACAAAGTCACAAAGACAGTGTCCATGGGGAACAAAGTCACAAAGACAGTGTCCATGGGGAACAAAGTCACAAAGACAGTGTCCATGGGAACAAAGCACAAAGACAGTGTCCATGGGGAACAAAGTCACAAAGACTGTGTCCATGGGGAACAGTCACAAAGACAGTGTCCTTGGGGAACAAAGTCACAAAGACAGTGTCCATGGGAACAGTCACAAAGACAGTGTCCATGGGGAACAAAGTCACAAAGACAGTGTCCATGGGGAACAAAGTCACAAAGACAGTGTCCATGGGGAACAAAGTCACAAAGACCTGTCCATGGGGAACAAAGTCACAAAGACAGTGTCCATGGGGAACAAAGTCACAAAGACAGTGTCCATGGGGAACAAAGTCACAAAGACAGTGTCCATGGGGAACAAAGTCACAAAGACAGTGTCCATAAGAACCAACTGTTGAGAGTCCACTTTATTTCAAGGTCCAAACGCACAGAAGGTTAAAAAGAACGCTGTTCATTATGACAAAACACAATGTGCGAACTTCCAAACAACATAACAAAATAGCTCAACCAAAAGCAGATAGGTATTCTACACATCTCATTTTTTACCGTTTAAGTGTTGTTTTGTAGCTTGAAAAAGGGGCTTACCACAAAAATTCGCGTGATATGTTTTGAAATGGCTTTGAATGTTTTTAACCTTTCATGTATTTGGTTCGTGGTTTACAACGCTTGCAGTCATTCTTGTTTCAGATATTTCGTTTTGATTTATTTTTTGTTTTTTGTTTTTTCAACACGAAAACAACATAGCTCAACCAAAAACAGATAAGTGGATTAGCTCTCCGTCTCTTTTTCCTCATTTTTCACCGTTTAATTGTTAAGTGTCGTTTTGCAGCTTGATAAAAGGTTACCCCGAAAATTCGCATTTTTTCCCCCCTTTTCTGTCCCGATAAAAAGCGTTCTTTGGAACCGTTCATGTGTCTTATTTCAGACCTTTTCGTGTGTGGTGTACGTGTGTGTTTCCCTGACACTTGCTGTTTGTTGCTGCGGTCCCACTAGGTGCTGACCCGCGACTCGGTGACGGTGGCGGTGGACGCCGTGGTCTACTACCGCGTGCAGAACGCCACCATGTCCATCACCAACGTGGAGGACGCCAACCGCTCCACGCGCCTCCTGGCGGCGACGACTCTGCGCAACGTGCTGGGCACCAAGAACCTGGCGGAGATCCTGTCCGAGAGGGAGTCCATCAGCCACCTCATGCAGGTAGGCGGGGCTGAACCGGAACAGGGGGCATGGGACAGGGACATGGGGCAGGGGACAAGGGGACATGGGGCAAGGGGACAAGGGACAGGGACATGGGACAGGGACATGGGGCAGGGGACAAGGGACAGGGACGAGGAAGGGAAGGGCATGGGGCAAGAAGCAGCGGACAGGAGGGGGAAGGGACAGAGAGGAAATGGTAAGCGACAGGGGAAGGGCAGGGGAAGGGAAGAGGGGAAAGGGAAGGGGAAGGAAGGAGGAGGAAGGGGGAGGGAACAAGGGACAGGGGGAAGGGGCAAGGGACAGGGGGGAAGGGCAGAGGGGAACAGAGGGAAGGGGCAAGGGACAGGGGGGAGGGGCAAGAGGGGAAGGGGCAAAGGAAACGAGGGATGGGAAGGGGCAAGGGACAGGGGGGAAGGGACAAGGGAAACGAGGGCAAGGGAAGGGGCAAGGGACAGGGGGGAAGGGCAAGGGGCAGATGGGAAGGGGCAAGGGACAGGGGGGAAGGGGCAAAGGAAGGGGAAAAAAACGAGGGAGGGAAGGGGCAAGGGACAGGGGGGAGGGAACAAGGGAAAGGGGGCGGGGAAGGGGCAAGGGACAGGTGGGAAATGTGTTGTGGGAGCGTGTGTAGGTGTGTGTTTCATTGTGCGGTGGAGGTGTTGGTTTGGTGTGGATTTCTGAGTGTCTGGGTGGGGGCGTTGGTTAGTTGGAGTTTTTGAGTGTCCTGTTGGAAGCGTTGGTTGCTGTGGAATTTATGAGTGTCCAGATGGAGATATGCTGGTGTGATGTTGGTGTGAGTGGTCGGGTGGGAGGTTGAGTGTCTGGGTGGAGGTGTCTTGGTGTGGGGTGGGTTTCAGTGTCTGGGTGGAGATGTCTGGGTGTGGGGTGGGTTTCAGTGTCTGGGTGTCGTGTGGGTTTCAGTGTCTTGGGGGCTGGGGTGTGGGTTCAGTGTCTAGGTGTCTGGGTGTCGTGTGGGTTTCAGTGGCTGGGTGGGGTGTGGGTTTCAGTGGCCAGGTGGGGGATGTGGGACGGTGGGTGGTGTGGGTTTCACTCTGGTGGGTGTGTTTCAGTGGCCAGATGGAGATGGACGTTTGGTTGGGATTCACTACCTGATGTCGGGTATGGATAGTCATATATATATATATATATATATATATATATATATATATATATATATATATATATCCACACGACTGTTATTTTTTCTTCTTTTCGTCATAAGCATGTCACCGCATGACGTCCTTCTGTTCAATGTTCATTGTTGTGTTTTCAGTGTTTCTTTCTCGTGACTTCGTGACTTCCAGATACCACAGAACAAGCCAAAAATTTCGTAATGTTGTTGACTGACAACCGAGTTTTGCAAACGCCTTCTGTATATCGCGTGTCTCATGAATATTCACTGGCCCTGATATGACCGTCAGGGCGTTACAAATCAATTCTCTGTCTGTCATGAATATTTTATTGGTAATTGCCAGCGATTAGACTGCCGAATACAAAACAATCCCACAATGCACTCCTGACCTGAATGGGAGCCGCCCTGGACACGTGACTTCCTGTTTCGTCGGTCGCCTCCTGGCTTCTGAAGATGTGCCGTTCTGTGTGGCTATCTCGCTTTTGGACAGATAGCCCCCCACACACACACACACTTTCCCCCCCCACTTTGACAGGCGTAGTAAACATAACGTGTGCTGGAAGGCACACTCCGAACTGCACACGTCCTACAAGCCAGTTGATCATTTGTTTCGATAACAGCCCTGACACGTGTGCTTGGCTTATATAATTATACGTTGGCAGTGGTACTTGGACAGCCCGCGGGCTTAAACTGGCATTGAAGGAAACGCGGACTTTTGAACGCTCTGTTTCACTCACTAGTATTGTGGAAATCTTATTGTTTCGGTGATGATCATCCAAGGTACACAGTTTTACGGTAAAGTTGGATTGTTGCGAAGGGGGGGGGGGGGGGAGAGAAGAAGAGGATTGTCACGAAACAACATAGGAGTGTATTTAAGGATGTATGCAAAAGCTGCTGTTTATTCGAAAGCAAAACCCCCCCCCCCTCCCCCGACCCCCCATCCAACATACACACACAACCCACCATTCTAAAATATCACGATTAAGATCTGACATGAATTCAGGCCAGTTTGTATATGTTGACGTGACATATCATGGCTTGGACATGAACTCTAAAGATGTTCTGTACCTTCGTCCGTGACAAATGTATGGAACAATTAGACTGATCGGTGTTTGTAGATCACAATGAACTTAGCAGAACGAAATCGCGAGTTCGACGTATGTAATCGTAACTGTGCGGAAGAGAACAATGGAAGCACGAGTTTCATATTGCCCCGGAGTTTATCAGCGTGTTGTCAGTGGATTGTTTGTTGTTTTGTCACAAGTTCCATATTGTCTGTTCCTTGTCGATTGTGATCAGTGTACCTTTCAGCGAGACGTCATCGTGAAAAGAATCCGCCGTGTCGGTCAAGTCTATTCTCTTGGCTGGACTTTTCTCTTTTTTCAGTGTTTCGCCCCATTTTGTTCATGACCAGGTCTTGCAATTTGTTCGTCTTTGGTGACTTTACCTCCCCCCCCCCCCCCAACCCCCACCCCCACCTCCCACCCGCACACACCCACCCACCCCACCCGAAGAAAACTATAATATAAAGATATTATTATTAATCTGTTAATCGGTAATGTTAAAATTGCCAGGCCTGTGTCCTTGTAAGTATTTGATGATGCCGTTTGAATGAATTGTCTGTGATGAGTCGTCCGTGACGTGTTGTCCATGACGTTGTCAGTGAAATGACGTAGCCTTGTTTCTCCTTCGCTCTGGGGCCTCCAGACAAGTCTTGATGAATGCACTGACCCCTGGGGTATCCGCGTGGAGCGGGTGGAAATGTAAGTAGCTTCCCTTGGCAGCCGGTGACCTTCGACCTTGACCGGTCATGCCCTTGAGACGGCATGCTGCATTGGAAGCCTTTTTTGCTGCCGTGTTGGTGTCATTTTTGTGGGTGTATTTTTTAACACGCGCATAGCTTAGCAATCCGTTAGCTTTCCGACCCGACTGAATAACTATACTGTCGTTAGCCTCTCCCTGTAGTCAGTGTGTTCTCTCTCAGCATCAGTTTATTTCCGTCTCTCCCACTTAAGTCCTTCCGTAGAGTTCTTTCTTTTTGATGTTCCTGTGTAGTGTTTGTTGCATGTATGTTCATTAATACGTGCTTTACAGAACTTCAGTCGTTCAGCGCTTCACTTGATCTCTTTGGCGAACTTTCTTTCCGTTAAATCAATTTCTGAAGAAGGAGGGGTGGGAGTGGGGCGGGGGGGCGGGGGGGAGGGGGGGCGGTTAAACCACGCAGGTTTAAGCGACAAACCTCTCGGTTATAACGACCTCTTCAGGAGCCATCATTAACTTTCACAGGAAATGGCTAGAGCTTAAGGTTTGGTCGAAAACTTTTAAATGACTCTGTTCTTTATCTGCTTCCTTTTGTGTGGGTGAACTCTCTCTCTCTCTCTCTCTCTCTCTCTCTCTCTCTCTCTCTCTCTCTCTCTCTCTCTTCTTGACGCAACTGTTCTTGTTGTTTGGCAGAGTAATTGGTAGTTTTGTAGACTAGTTACTGGTAGGCAAAATGAGGCAAGTTACATTCGTTTGAACGCTGGAATCGGACATGGAATAACGGTGCGTGTTGCCAGTCAACACAGCACCACATGGCGGTCAGATTGAAAGCTTAACACGGCACCCTCCGTTACCTCTTGTCCAAGTCCAGGAGATCCATGGATAGTTCACTCTCTTCTTACCTTTTCCCTGACTCGAGAATTTCCTCCCTTGGTGTGACGTGTTGATATGTCAGTGGGCGTGTGATGTACTAGCGTAACTAGCTGTTAGTAGCGCATGTTTGAATGTGTTGAGCATGTTTTAGTTGTTGTTGTTGTTTTGTTTGTTTTTGTTTTGCAGGTGGCACACGTAACAGTTTGCACAAGTTTGTTTCAGGAGTGTTCGTGGCTGTTGTACTTTGCCTCCAGTACTCTTGTCGTGGTGTTTGTTGTTTTGTTGTAGCTGTGATGGTAATTAATCTGTGTTGTTGTTGTTGTTTTGTTTTCGCGCGTGTGCAAAGTTTGAGGATGTTTTTAGGACAGATATTATAAAGCCCGTGGCGTGTATTATTAACGGATGACATTGTCAATGCCGGATTTTGAAAGATTGCGTTGGGAGCTACAGTACAGTGGCCTTGGCACTGGGTGCAATGTACACTACCATGACCTTGGCATTGTATGACACAGCGCAATGACCTTGACACTAGGTGGCACAGTGACCTTGGCATTAGATGGCACTGTGCAGTGACCTTGGCAGTGCAATGCCCTCAAGCTACGTACAAACAACAACAACAACAAAACGTCTAATACAAAAGATCTTCGTTTTCAGTTTTCAGTGGCGTTCCCTCCCGCTTTCATCAGTGTTATGCCTTTGTTGTCAGTGTTGGTGTTGTTGGCGTTTTTTTTCCGCTGCGCTACAGTTGATGTCAACCGTTACTTTTCCTAGACGTGTTTTGCGCCATAACCTTGCCACAACTTTTTTTTTCTCTCTCTCTCTTGCCTTTTTTTGGTTTTTGTTTTGCTGCGACTGACCATGAGTAGTTGCATTGCATGACTGTACAACTGAATTTTCCCTCTCCTCCCCTATAGACGTCGCTAGACGAGGCCACTGACCCCTGGGGAGTCAAGGTCGAACGTGTGGAAGTGTGAGTATCTTAACAAACACCCGTATGTATACGGCCTTAACAACCAGACTTACAGACAAGAGAGAGGAATATATATATATATATATATTATATATATATATATATATATATATATATATATATATATATAAAAGACGAGGCTTACAGACAAAAGAAGAGAGACGGAGCATCTTTTAGCCCATAGTCTGGTACCAGGTGTCCGCTTTGAACTCACGCACAATCCTGACCATATTCACATTTATTTGGAATGTTTCTCCTGTTCATATTGCCTGTATAGTTGGCGGAGAGTTAAACTCTCAGTTGTAGTGTCGACTTTTTCTTTTTCTTTGTCCTTTTTTTTTTTTTTTTTTTTTTACTAAGGCAGATTCCAGTGATTGTATAGTATATGCGATTTGTATATCTTTTGGGAGTAGACGATTAATACGTAATGAAAACAATGTTGCGTAACTTTCTGGTTGAGTAAAAATGTAATATCCGAGTCCAAAATCTTTGTAGAAAGTGATGCCCCTTTTGACGCGATTTTTGTTTTGTTTTTGTTGATAATGATGCAGGTCGAAAGGGTTCAAATCCGTAAAACGTTCCCCAGCTTCTGGCGAAAGACTCCCCAGCAACTTTTAGGGTCTGCATTCTTGGCAACATGACAGTGATTATAAAGAGAGTTACGATGCCATTAACTTATATTTAAACACACTCATCCGACCAAGCGTGCTCACAAACACCTCTTTTTTTCTTTTTCTTGTTTGTTATGCAATGATCATATGGAATGAGATATAAGAAAATATATAAAGATAACAGCCAAAGAAGAGTGTAGATACACGCTAATGGAGTTGAGACGCGGACAGCCGTGGGCTGAACTGGAAGATGTTGAGTCTTCAGTTTGAGTCTGCGGGGCAAATTATAAAGCCGCTCGTCGTCACCTGGTGGAGATCTAGATCACGGACAGGACGACAGCTGCAGGTGCCAGTCACTTAAGGTGTAGTTAGATGGTTCCGACTGGAGTTTTTTGTTTCGCAACGCGGTGCAGAAGTGCCAGACCCCCACCTTTAAGTTTTAAAGGAGCTAGCCTTCCCATTGTAAAAGTCCTTCGGCTGAGACTGTAAAACGAGCCGCCCGCATTGCCCAGTAGTATGGTTTATCCAAGAACGCTGATTTTGGTAGGACACGTGTTTTTTGATTTAAAAAAATCTATTTTCGCTCTCTTGTCTTCGTTAGACTAAACTTGTTTGAAAAAGACTATAGTTCCCTTTGAAGCTCCGCAGTCCTTCAAAACTCTGTAGTACATCTCTCTCTCTCTCTCTCTCCTCTCTCTCTCTCTCTCTCTCTCTCTCTCTCTCTCTCTCCCCCCCTAGCCATTCCACTCTCTTCATGTTCACCGTGTTTCTATTTATTTATTTTTAGAGGCAACGGTGTGGCCTACAGCTGATTTGTATTGCTCCATGTATCCTTTTTTTTTTCGTATATGGGATTTTTCTTCTTCAGTAGTGCTGTGGTGCCTCTCCAACTGATAATTATTTACATATGTTCATGCGCAGTACTCTCAGCTGCCACTGCAGTGAAATATAAAGTTATTTCGTTGGGACAGTAGATAAGTAAACAAAACCCCAGAATACCTACGGCCCAAGAGCCTGCAGGTAAAAGACAGAAGAGAGGCAGGAACCGAATCCAAAATGAAGCTGTAAGTAAGTAACTTGGTGTTTTACGCCCAGTCAGCCATTGCGGTGATATCAGGGCGAAAGCTGACCCGAAAAAAAGGATAAAATGTGCAAATACTTGCATCTGGAGACTTCTTTTTGCTTTTTCTATCAAGGAGCTTATTACAGCTGAAGATAGTCCCCACATATAACAGTGCAGCGCGTAGCAAGGTTTTAATGTAGCCTCGGTGTTCTTTTTTGCTTGTTCTGTCAAGGAGCTTATCATAGCTAAGATAGTCCCCCCCCCCATATATACATATATATAAACAATGCAGCGCATAGCAACGTTTTAATGTAGCCTCAGTGTTCTTTTTTGGTTGTTCTATCAGAGCTATATAGCAAGATGTCCCCATATATATAATAAATATATATTCATTATATAAATATATATATATATATATATGATGCAGCTTTGGTTGCTCTATCAAGGAGCTTATCATAGCTAAGATAGTCCCCCCATATATATATATGATGCAGCTTTGGTTGCTCAATCAAGGAGCTTATCATAGCTAAGATAGTCCCCCCATATATATATATATATATGATGCAGCTTTGGTTGCTCTATCAAGGAGCTTATCATAGCTAAGATAGTCCCCCCATATATATATATATATATGATGCAGCTTTGGTTGCTCTATCAAGGAGCTAATCGTAGCTGAAGACAGTTCCGCCTCGTATGCATAGCAACATTTTAATTAAGCCTCAATGTTCTTTTTTGGTTGTTCTGTCAAGGAGCTTATCATAGTTGAAGATAGTCCCCACATATAACAGTGCAGTGCATAGCAACGTTTTATTGTAGCCTTGGTGTTGTAGTTGTTCTATCAAGGAGCTTATCATAGTTGAAGATAGTCCCCATATATAACAGTGCAGTGCATAGCAAGGTTTTAATGTAGCCTCGGTGTTCGTTGTAGTTGTTCTGTCAAGGAGCTTATCATAGCTATAGCCTTGTTGTTTCCCACATAACAATGCAGCGCATAGCAGCTTAATGTAGCCTTGATGTCCTTGCTGGTGCCCTGCGTGTGTTGTAACAGTCCAAGTCAAAATGGATGCTTCGTGTTGGACATCTGGGGGGGCAGCCATCTTGGCTCGCTCTTTACCAATGAAAAGCACAAAGGGGTCGGCCCCTGACGTATCCGGTACTTTGGGCACCCATTCCCGCCTTGTTCATGACGTCACTGGTGCACACTTCTGGACACGAAATAACAGCATTCACGGTTTTGTCTTTGCGACAAAAGAGGACTATAGAAATTGAGTCAGAAGAAGACAAAAACAAGCAAGTAAACAAAGCAACCCCCCCCCCCCCCCTCCCCAAACAAAAAACAAAACAACCAACAACAACAAAATCAGCAAAAACCGAACAAACAAAAAC